>PVKB01000694.1:487696-621038 GCA_004027205.1 Ctenodactylus gundi
CCCCCCCCCCCATTTTGTTGATATGTATAAGTGCAAAATTTAAGGTTTACAGTGAAGCTATGCATTTTGTGCACATATGTATCTTGTCAAGGTGACAAGGATTTTCCCACTCTCCTTTTGTCCCTCCCCATACTCACCCCTCCAGCCCTCCCCACCCTACCCACCTGTTTCACTTTGTTTTTCATTTTAAGTTCCATAAGAGCTGTGATCTGGGTCTCTCATATCAGAGAGACCATTCGATGTTTCACCTTCTGCTTCTAACTCACTTCACTAAGCATGATGTTCTCAAGCTTCTTCCTTTTTCCTGAAAAAACCTCCAAGCTGTCAGACTTTATAGATTCATCATATTCCATTGTGTATAAATACCACAGTTTGTGTATCCATTGGTCTGTTGATGGGTATTTTGATGTCTTCCATATTTTAGCTATTGTTAGTTGTGCTGCTATGAACATGGGTATACAATTGCCCCTGTTATGTGTTGTTTTGACCTCTTTGGCAACAGATTTTTGTTGAATAAGCCACCTGGTTTGTGGTATTTTGTTACAGTCATGCCAACAAACCTATGGATAAGAAACCTATGGATTATGAGAGTCAAGATATTATCACGGTGCTATATGACCCTTCTTTGGATCTGGAGTCAAAGTAACCTACTGTATAAATATTTAGTATTGAGTACTGGATGATAGTAAGAAATTACAGCATTTTTTAAAGTGCAGTAATTCCCATTCTGAATATTTTAGCAACTGAGTCCCATCATTTAGAGATACACTAAAGTACATACAAATAAAATAAAGTGTTTTGGATCGTCATCAAAACAAGTCATGGTGGCAAGAGAAATAAGCAGGTTTCGATGTGGATAAAATTAGACTGAAGTCCTGGCAGTGTTTCTGGAAGGTGAGTCACAGAGACAAAGCAACAACATTCTGGCAACTAGGCTGGGAATTGGGGCGCTTGAGCTGCAGCCATTTGCCAATTTCTTTTGGCTTCCCAACCTGGCCGGTTTCAAACTACCAGTAGTTTATTGGCATCTTGAAATTTTCCTGAATATTTAACATTCTGGTCTCAGGACCTGTAGTGACAGCTGACTCCACCACACCACCGTTCTATCCTCTATTTTCTGTGTTTGCAGTTTTTCCTAACTTAACAACATCAACAAAACAATAAACCAAAAACAAATCTAGAACACAGAACCCAGTCATTCTGTCCCAGCTGGACATTGGAACTGAATCTCGATTCTGTAAATGACAACCACAACCCTGTGGCCTCGGGTTGGTTACTTCATGTCTCTGAGCCTGGTTCTTCAGTCAGAAAAGGAGAAAACTCCTACCTCATGGAATTATTGTGTGGGTCACTTGAAGCAACCATTAAAATGGCTTAGAGAAATGTTAAGTATTGCCATCATAGGAATTATTATCATTGCTGGTCAGACCAGACAATAAACAGAAGTAAATAAAATTAAGACCTGACAGTAGGCAGTGATTAGAATGTCTATGAACCTGCCAAGGCTGTAAAAACCATTACTGAGTCATCAACAGAAACTTTTAAAAGAGTTCTCTGTCCTCTTGTGAAACCACTAAGGAATGCTTTAGCAACATGGGTAAGGACATTGGAGAGCCTGGGATGTGTGTGAAGGTGCAGCAGAAATGGGGTCCACAAAGAGGCCTTCAACAGAGAGAAGGCGAAAGAGCCCAGATGGGACGACTTGGATGGAAGTGCTCTGAGACTTGAGTGGGACGGGGAGAGAGGGGAGGTGGGTTAGTACTGCACTCAATGCGGCCCACAGCATGCATCGTCCTGTGCTTGTGAGATCAGGCAAGAGCGAGCAGCAAGGGCAGGCACAGAGGGGTCAGGGGTCACCCAGGGGCCACGGGCCGGGTGTCAAAGGACAAGGAAGGGAAGATGGACTTAAGTTGCCCCTTTTCCCAGTTTCCTTGGTGCTATTGCCTGTGTAGGAAATTCTTTTCCCTCGTTTCATTGCCTTGGAGGTCCATGTCCTTCCCATCCTATGAATCCTCACTTCGGGATGAGCACCCCACTCCTTGGCCCTCCGCTGGCCCTCCCTTCAGCAACATGACAGTGAAGCCAGAAGCTGGGAACACTGACTGACTGACTCTGCTGACACAGCTTGGAGTTGGCTTTTCTCCCATCTGGGCCCCTAAAAACCAAAAACAAAACACCTGCGGGGTGTGCATGCTTGTAATACCAGCAAGCTGGAAAGCCGAAGAAGGAGGATTACAAATTCAAGTCCAGCCCGGGGAGCTTAGTGACTTAGCAAGACCATGTCTCAAAATAAAATACCAACTAGAAGCCAGGAGATGTGGCTCAATGCAGTCTCCAGGCTCAATCCCCAGCAAACTCCCACCAGACACTGAACACACACATACAGCAGAGGGAAGAGAAACACTTTCCAGATCTCTGGGGTGTATGCAGAGTGGAGCCCTTTTCTGGGAAGGGACCACCAGACACTGAGGATCCCTTCCACCTCCTTCCTCTCTGGCAGACCTGTGGTGCTAAGGTGACCTCGTATGCCACCACCATACTGTCCACAGGGGGAACTGTTTGTCCTTACCACCAGCCCAGGCTGCATGGGACAAACAACTGGGTCCTCAGTTTTCTGAAGCTCTGTTAACCCTCTTCTCATGAGTGGCTCCCCAGAAGGGAAAATCCCCCAGGATAAATAACAGCAAACCCCAGATGTAAAGGCAGAAAGATAGGAAGTGAGCCCTGTGTTTTGAGGTTAAGATCTTGTGACTACACTCCAGGAGCAATTCTGTCATTGTAATGACAGAGTTGGTCCCCAGCATTGGGCACCATTCCTGGCTCTTGGGAAGCACTCAGAAACCCCTATCAACTGAGTGTGGAACCTTCTGCCCATTAGTGACCAAAGACTACGACTAACTTTAGTGCTGGGGGTAGAGAGTGTCATATGCTGTTTGGATAATGATAGGCCGTTTATATCATCAGTTCCCAGACTTTCTGGCACCAGAAACTAGTTTTGTGGAAGATCATTTTTCCTCTGTTAGGGGAAGGAAATACAGGGCAGAGCAGGAAGGTAGCACCAGCATTGCCACCTCAGATCATCGGGCATTAAATCTTCATAAGGAGTACACAGCCTAGATTCTGCCCATACAGGGTTCACAAGCAGGGATCACTCCTATCAGAATCTGGAGCCTGCACTGATCTGAGAGGAGGCGAGTGGGCTCAGGGGGTATGTGAGCCATGAGGAACCCATATGAACCCTTGATGCTCTCTAGCTTTCTCTACTGCCCCCTGCTCACCTTTTGATGTGCAGTCCAGTTCCTAACAGGCTATGAACCTGTATCAGTCTGTAGCCTAGGGATTACAGACCCCTGAGATGGTCAGATGGTAGTCCCATAAGATTAGAATGGAATTGAAAGCTTCGTATCACCTACCCATGTCTGGGCTGCCAGGATATAATAGTCCTCTAAACACAGGAGGACAGTGCTTTCCTCAGGGTGGAACGGTGATGAGGTATAAGCAGACCCATGGCACTACCAGTTGAATAAAAGTATAATATGTACAATTGTGGATAGTTCATGATAATCGACAATGACGCAAACAACTATGTTACTGATTATACATTCACTCTACTGTATTTTAACCATATTTTAGAGTGTTTTCCTTCTACTTAATTGGATATAGCCAGAATCCAAGTGTCTGCTGTGTTGTCTGGGCTATGGCCTCTAACAGCTCATATCGTCCATATGTCTTGGTGGCATCCAGCCGCTACACAGAGCAATGGCCTAGACCAGGAGTCCCCAACCCCCTGGCCACAGATTGGTATCTGATGCGAGGAGAGCAGGAGGTGAGTGGCGAGCAAGGCTCTGCCTTCCGTCCACGTGCTCCTATTAGGGTCTCATGCAGATGCTGATTGACAGGAAGTGAGGCTTCCCTCCCCGCCTTCCTGCTCCTCTCTTGCTGCTCCTGGACATCAAAGCTATCCTCCAGCAACCTACTGCATAACGAATTCTCCTGGTTCCTTAGTCTTCCGTTAGTATTCAACTAGCCAATTTCCTGGTGTCAAAAATATTGAGAACTACTGGACTGGACTGTAAGTGTGTGTGCCTGTACTCTAGGATGCTCACACAGAGACGATAGCACCAAAGAATGCATTTCTCAGTGGGTATTTCTCTTGTTAAGCTATACATGGTGTACATATTTCGAACATGAGGCCCCGAGTGGACTTGAATAGGACAGAGTTTAGTCTTTGCTCACCTGGTTTCAGACCAGCAGCCTCTCAGAGTATGGGCATATGGCTAATTGGAGGTTGTCTCTAGTGTGTGGACATGTGCACTTTTTCATATTAGATGCCGGCCAACTCCACTCAGCCAAAGAAAGCCTGAGTGGGAGGCCAGGCCCCTCGGCAACTTTTGGGGAGCCTGAATATTCGTCTCCAGGCTGGTGCCTGCCTAAGCCTTGTTGAAGGATGGTTTTGGCTCATTGCTGTCATTGCATACTCACTGTCTCAGAAGTGGTTATACGGTAGTTGGCTTACGTTCTGCCATTTTGATTTTGGTTATCTTCAGGTCTCTTTACTAGGTAAGCTCAGATTTTTGAGTACTTCTGGTTTTGGACATTTTTCTTTTCTTTCCTGAAGCCGGCAGCTAATCCATCTCTTAATTCTCTCATAGCTGGTGGCTATTGTAGTAGAGGTGGTAAGGAAGAAAGGTACCAGAAATATTGATAAAATTTATAGCTGAAGGTAACTTCAGGATAAAGAGACCCAAACCTTTCACATTACAAAAGGGCTGAGGTTCCCATATAAAAATGCATAAACTTGTGAAGAAAAAAAAAATCACAGGGTTGATTTTTCCCAAAATCCACTTTGACTTGGCTAGTCAGTGATCTTTACAAAGAATTTCAGATTAGGAAAAGCCCAATGGGCACAGACATGTTGTGGTTGGTCTCTGTCTGGTCATGAATAGTGCTGATGACCCTTTTTACCATCAAATACCAGACTTGGAATTAAGGCTTTAGGTAGACTGATCACATTTGCACCTTGATGCATTTTGAATTTAAACTTGTAAACCGAATAAATAATTTACCTTTGGACTATAGCTGAGATTCAAGGACCCCTAATGGTGGATCTTGTGTCACAGCACAGTGCTTTCTGATGCCATTTTTGAGACACATTCCCAAGGGGAAACATGTTACTTGAAGCCCATGTTTTATGGAACACAGGTGTCATCTTGACGCCACAGCCTTTTAAGGGGTAATTCCATGGAGGTTTCCCAAGCAGTTTATTGGACAGATTTGGAGATTTGCAAAACAAATTTCATTCAATTCATATTTGGGTTCTTAATCCCCCTTTATGCCAAACACATCACACTTGAATTTGTTATTTCAGAACCAATTTAAATAAACCATGAAATTTAATGGAAGATCAAGATCAAATTAAACAAATGGGCTAACTCAGCTGCTAAGTTTTACTTCTGCCATTAAAGGGTTAGGAGAAAAAAATCACAAAGCAATTTATCACTAACCCATCGGGTCTGGGAGAGACCCTTATATCAACTATACCCTCCTGGGTATACTTAACCCATCTCAAATGATACAAAGAAAACATCTGTTCTTTGACAAATACCTACACAAGAACAAGTCAAATCGCAAGCCCAAATCAATATCAAATGCATATCCTATTGCATTTTAAATAGGGGACCCAGCAATGTGAGCTCATTGCAAAGCAAGGGAGTTTATTTACAAAGCTTGATGCTCAGAAAGGGAGCTAAACTCCTTAACATGAAGATAGTACCACGTCATGTCAGGAGTTCAAGAAGAGAATCAGAGAGTGAAAAGGGATGAAATCCGGTTTCCCTAAGTCCATCCCCTTCAGGGTCTTCAAGGCTCACAAACATCTCTAGAACATCCTATTTCCTCTCTCTGCTGGTGTCACCAGCTATGCTGCGACATCATCATTTTCTTCTTGGACAGACAAAAGTTCTCAAGTTTTCCTTCCTTTCTTACCTTGTCCTTGTCTCACCCACCCATCTTCTCTTTTTCCCTTTTTTTTTTTTTTTTTTTTTTACTCTGATACGTGCTTAGTTCGTCATATATCAGGCAGGTTTTGCTTTAGTAACAAACAATTCCAAATCTTAACAGCTTACAGAGACATCAATTTCTCACTCATGGGATTATAAGTCAATAGTGGCTCAACTGTGTTTCATCTGTGGGCCTCTCTGGATTTGACCAGACTTGGTTCTAAGCTCTGGGTCAGGCTGTTCTGAGACCCAGAATGCAGGTGTAGTGGCCACCTAGGGTTTCCCTTCCTCGTGGAGAACACTAGGAAGCAGAAACACAGCGTCTCTGAGAGTCTTTCTCTGCCTGACTTGCTACCTTGCCACTACATCCTATAGGCTAAGGCACATCATATGACCGAGTCTAAAGTTAAGGAGATTGGGAAATATACTCTCTATGTGGGGGTATAGACTAGGAGTATAAATATTGGCTAGCGAAGAATACAATGTACACAGGTGAGAGGAATCAGAGAACAGAGATCTCACAATTGTTTTTAAATAGGAACAATAATTTTTTTGGACTTCAATTGAGGATATTCTGCCTTTATCTATGCTAGCATTAGAACTTCTCTAGCAAAGGCAGCACTGTAAGTAGTCAAAGGTCACCATGGTAGGAGTTGGAAATTATTGCTATGTGCAGAGGTACTTCATGTGCCTGTACAGTGAGCACTCAGGTCAGACCTTGTATATATGACTTTACAACTAGGCTTCATTAAAGCCTCAGTTTCTACTTATCCCAAAATGTTGCAAAAATTTCTATCTTCATCCCTTTGATGGTGGTGGCAGGAAAGGCTGGGGTCTCAATATCTCCTTCAAGAGTAAGTGCTCAGTGACCTACCTTCCTCCCACTAGCCCTCACCTCCTAAAGGTCCCACCCCTTCCTGGCAGTGCCACAGGAAATGGGGCAAGTCTTCAGCAGATGGGCTTTGGATGGATAATCCAGATTCAAACTCTAGCAATTCAAGATGGTGGAGAGGTGACTCCAACCTCACTGGTCGCTCAGGTTTGGAGTCCGGAACGCTTTAGTCTGTGTGCACCAAGAGAGCATGCTTAAACACAGCATGGTGCCTCTCTCTTGCTGAAAAGATATGGCAATGTTCAGCCATTGCCCGCTGCCTGATCCTGCTTGTGGGGTGCTTCTTCCATTTTAAAGGGTTGTAGTCCACTGCTAAACATTAGGAAATAAATCCGTGTGATTTCTAATGAAAGCCATTGTTATCTTCCTCCCTCTTCCAGTATAAATAAGTAAATAAGAGGTTGACTTGGCCAAGACATTTCACTCTATTCTCTGTGAGAATCACGTAATGTTCACTCAGTCTTGGTTTCTCTCTCACTTGTCATGCACTGTTGGTGACACAGCTTAATAGTATCTAGATATTATCACCAGGGGACAGAGAACAGGAAATAAAACTAGCATTCTTTCTATACAGCTATTCATATTTGTTATTGCCTCTATATAGTTTGAATGAAATTGAAATTTAGTTTTTAGTTTTTTGTTTTTTTTAAGATGGAGTCTTGCTCTGTAGTTCAGGCTGGTCCTAAACTTACTCTTCAGGCCAGGATGCCTTGAACTCATGACAGTCCTCCTGCCACAGCCTCCTGAGTGCTAAGATTACAAGTATGTGCCACCACACCCAACAAGAATTAGGAATTTAGGATATATCTTCCAGATGATTGCTTGCCCATTAGATAGATTCTCTGTTTTCTACTTTGTTTTGTTTGATGGTAATGGAGGTGGAACCCAGGGTGTTTGCACATACTAGGCAAGTTCTCTACAACTGAAAATTCAAGGAGTTATGTAGCTTTTCCTAACAGCATTAAGTCAGAATATTAAAAATATTGTCTGAGGATAAACAAAAGAGATCCCAAACTGCAAAAGTGGCATTATATCATTTATGTTAAAGCACTGACATAACAAATGTGCTAGAAGAAAGTCAGCCAGGATATCTGTGGTGGTTGTCTTCAGGCTGTGATATTATATAAAAAATTAAATTTCCTTTTTATGTCACTCAGGTTGATCTTTCCTCTTTTCTACCAAGCATGCTTCAAAATAAGTTTTTCTGTTCCCCAAATCACAATTCATTCTCAAAGGACTAAGATTTGCTGTTTTTGAAAATATTTTTAAAAACACATAGCAGGCTTTGAAGGCCGCAAGAAGATTTTTAGGACAGTTTTGAGCACTGGCAACTCCTTAGAATAAATGGATAATGTGATTCATTTCAAGGAACAGGCTGTACTTTCATGTGTAACCTCTAGTGTATTGTAACATTACACAGGTGTCCTACCTACAGTCGTGTCCACACGTGGGGACAGAAGGCCCCTTGTCCCATTGTTCCTTTTTTTAAACCCCAGATCAATGGACCATGTAAATATAGTGATTTGACCAGTCACCTGGAAACTTCCCATATATGAAAAGTTATATGACTTTTAAAAAAACAGTTCATTGAATGCTTTAATATAAAACAAATTTTACTGCTTACATAAATAAAAAGAGGAACTACATGATATTTAAAACTAGACTGTGAGGGGGAAAATGTGGTTCTGAAGAATTTTCTCTGATCTTAATATAGAATATGAAAATCAGAGACGATTGGCTGTCCTACACAAAACTGTGTTTTATTAATTAAAAATGAAAGATACAAAGTTGTCAAGTGAGGAGTGAGCATTTGCGTTACATGAAGTTTTGCTTCATAGGACATTTCTAACAGGTAGATTCTTTGCTTCCTCCTCCTCCTCCTCCTCTTCTCCTCCTCCACCTCCACCTCCTCCACCTCCTCCTCCTCCTCCTCCTCCTCCTCCTCTTCTTCTTCTTCTTCTTCTTCAAGATAGGAGATAGGATCTCACTCTGTAGTCCAGGCTGCTCCTGAACTCACTATGGAGCCCAGGCTGGCTTTGGGCTCACTGCAATCCTCCTGTCTCAGCCTCCCAAGTGCTGGGATTACAGGCTTGCACTACCATGCCCAGTTTATGAGGTTCTGGGGAATCAAACTCAAGTAGTTAGCACTTGTTAGACAAGCACTTTAACCTTTGAGCCATTCCTCCAGTCCCTGCTCCTAACTATTTCTATTAACATGTTTTGGGTGGAAAAGAGGCATTTTTACTTTAACATCTCATAGAATTGATGATTAAATGTCATCTTTATTGAAAAGAGATAAAGCATGTATATTCAATATTAATACAGCAGAAGTACTTACCTGACAGATAAAACTCAATTACATTCAACTTTTCCAAAGAACATTTCATAAATACTTGAAAGTACCTTATATCTACTATGTGCATGACCTGTACTTACCCCATGATGCAATGGCAATGCATTTCCAGTTAAAAATCAGAAGTCTTGTAGGTGTAGGCAAAAGCAAAAGAATTAACAAATGGGATTATGTCAAATTAAAAAGTTCCTGCATGGCAAAGGAAATTAGCAACAGTGTAAAAAGAGAACTGACAGACTGGGAAAAAATATTCACCACCAATCCCTTAGATAGGAGGTTCATAACCAGAATATACAGGGAACTGAAGAAAAGTAAGCCCCTCAACATGAAAGAACCAATTGAAAAATGGGCAAAAGAGATGAATAGGCAGTTCTCAGATGAAGTAGTTCAAGTGGCCAGTAAATACATGAAAAGATGTTCAACATCCTTAGCCATAAGTGGAATACAAATCAAAACATCACTAAGATGCCATCTAACTCCAGAGGATTGGTGATATCAAGAACACAAATAGCAATCAGTGGTGGTGAGGTTGTCGGGGAGAAGGAACCCTCCTGCACTGCTGGTGGGCATGTAAACTGGTACAACCACTATGGAAAGCAGTATGGAGGTTTCTCAAAAGATTAGAAATAACTATCCCTTCAGTCCAATGATACCTCTTCTGGGAATTTTCCCAAAAGAGTTAAAAAAAACAACATATAACAGAGATACATGTATATCCAAGTTCACAACAATACAACTAACAATGGCTAAAATATGGAAGACACCAAAATACCCATCAACAGACCAATGAATACATAAATTGTGGTATTGAAACACAATGAAATACTATCCATTTATAAAGACAGATAAGTTGGAGGCTTTTGTTGGTAAATAGAGGCAACTTGAGACCATCATGCTTAGTGAAGCGAGTCAGAAGTAGGTGAAATATTGAATGGTTTCTCTGATATAAGAAAACCAGATCACAATTATTTCATAGAACTTAATGTGGGGAATAATGGGAACTGGAGGGGCGGGGGAGGGAGTGGGAGGCTTGAAAAGAGAGAAGGGAAGGATTTGTAACTTTGTCGTGATATGTATGTGCACAAAATGCTCAAGATGTATGTAAATTTTATGTTTTGTACTTATACATATCAATAAAATGGGGCAAAACTGGAAGTCTTATTCTGAACAAGATGGGAGACAGGGATAAAGAATTTTTTTAATGGGACATTTTATTGTCCACATTGTACTCACATGGTTCTTGTTTACAAGGTCTTCATAATCTTGTTGGTGAGGTTTCAAATATGCAAATACTGAATAACATATGTCCTGATGCTAGGTATGGTGGTAAATTCCTATAATCCTGACACTCTAGTAGTCTGAGGTAGGATGATTTTAAGTTCAAAGTTGGTAACTTACAACTTAGCCAGACACTCTCTCAATATAATTTTTTTTTTAAAGCTGGGGATATAGCTCAGTGCAAAGACTTTGGGTTAAATTTCTAGTGCTAAATTCTAGAAAGAATTATATCGAATATTGTCTTAGTTACTTTCTCATCACTGTGACTCAATACCAGACATCTACAACTTTAGGGAGGAAAGATTTATTTTAGCTTACAGTTTGAGAAAGTCCATTCACCGGTGGGGGGCTGGAAAAGGTAGAATCACATGGTGGGGCTGCAGCTAGAGCCAGAGCCAGAGTCGGTGCTCCATGAGATAGAGACTCTCATAGCAGCATGGCAGAACTGAGACCAGCTTGGGAGGAAGGGTGGAACCATCACATGCCCTTTCCAGTTCAAGCCCTAAGCATTCACCCCTTCAGTCATGTCCCACCTCCCAGTAGTACATAGCATCTATAGTAATATGAGGCTTTAGAGGGACACTCCAGATCCAAACTACAACAAATACTAACAAGTATCAAAATATGGAGGACAGACACACACATGTGCAGGCATATGCATGCATGCATGAGTGTGGTTTTGGGTGGCCGAATTATAGAGGGGCTTAAATAATTAAGGAAGTTTTTGTGAAACAGAAGATCTCAGGAGTACAGGATTGGACAACAATCTGGCTGTCGTTTGGATTAGATCTTATTTTGATGATTATTGCTCCTCTAGTACTACAACAATGTTGTATAAGAGAGAGACACCCCCACTCCAATCTCAGTGGCTTACACTACAAATATTTATTTTTCTTATTCTTAGGTGTGTGGGTTGGCTGGGTCCAGCTGATCTTGGCCGGGTGCAGCTGCTCTTGGCTGGGCTCAGCTGGGCCTGGTGCCAAGTGACAGGTCTACTTTGGGCCTGCTTCCTACATTTGCTTTTGGAACTGGCACTACCTGAGCAGACTCTTCTCATGGTGATGGCACAAACTCAAAAGGCTGAGTCAAATCATGGAAGCACATTTAGAACCTCGGTTATATTACATTCACGTCTGTCTTTCAAAGTAAGTCCCATGGCTGAATCAAACATTAATGGGCTGAGGTAAAACATATACTAATTCTAGTGAGAGCTACTGAGAAGGCATATGGCAAAAGCTTCCGTGTTAAATTCTGTAACAGAGTGAAGAGGGGAAACAAAAATCCAGTCTATGCCAGGCACATATTTGAAAAAAAAAATGAAAAATGTGCAAACAGTACAGACAAAACCCTTTCACGGTATAGGACTGTTGCGGTTTGGGTCTGGAGCATCCCTCAAAAGCCTCACGCACTTGGAGGTAGTGGGATAACTGTGGAATGGCGTGCTGAAAAGCCTTCCTGGAAGTGATAGAAGCTTGGGGCTTGAACCGGAAAGACTGTGTCATTTGTTGAGACTGGGGAGTAGCCAGGGCAGAGCTTTCAGGGATATGTTGTTGACTTGCAGGTCAGGAAGTCAGGAAGGTGCACCCACCCTGGGTGTGGAATCCAACTGGCAGCTTGAGCTAAGTAAAGGAAGGAAAAAGAAACACAGTTACAACTTCTTCCTGGGAAGACTCTGGCCTTGCGTGAGTCTCCAGATCGATGGATGTGCTCTTCATTTCACTTGGTTTCTGTCTACAATGCCATGAGTCGCAATCCAGCCTCTGCCATGTGCTTTCATCTTTGCCAGCTGTTCCATAAACAGACCACATGTAAAACCCTCTGAAACCATGAGCTATGGTAAACCTTTCCTCTCTTAAGTTGTAGATGTTAGGTGTTTTGTCTCAGTAATGTATAAATAACTATACAAGGACACAAGGGAAAACTGCAGGTAAAAATAATTGTGTTTTGTTGTCCTGAAATAAAAACACAGATAGTCACTTGCATCTCTAAGAGTTAGGAAGTTTGAGAGAGGGTGAATGCTCACTCCCGTTGGCCTTCCTGGATGAAAAACGTCACAGTAGATTGGTGTTAAATGAGAACTCGTATTAGAAGGAAACATCTCTGTTTGGGAAGAGAAGCAACAATCAAAAATTATCAAAGAGGGTGGAGCACCCATTTTTGCATCCTCAGCAGGAGACCCACGAGGAGAGAGCAGTTTCATGTCCTCTGAGGTGCATGGACAAGATGGCCGTCACAAGTCTATTTCAGTTCTATGTTTCTGTGATGTCAGTTTTACTTCCTTCCCCAAAGCCCCCGCTGTGGCCAAGCATCACAGTGTCGCAAGTGAGAAGACCCGTGACGGCCTCTGTAAGTTCTTCTTTTGGTTTCTCTAGCAGGTGGTTGACGGAGGAGGAGAGAGGCTCTGAGGGACTGCTTTGGGGTTAACATCTTTGGGTGTCTCATTGATACCAAAATCATTCCTGGAGGCCAGGTCATCAACACCCAGCAGCATCCCAATGCTGGAAGTGTGGGGGACAATGGGCTCCTGATTTATATAGATTGAACTCCAAAGAATGGCCAGTTTCTGCTTTCGAAGTTGCCATCAGTAACTCAGCAGTAACACGTTTGCATAGCATGAACTAAGTCCTGGATTCACTTCCCAACATAAAAGAAAAAGAGAGAGAGAGAGAGTAAGAAAGAGAGGAAGGAAAGAAAGAAGGAATGATTACCGTACATAGAGGTCACAGAACCTACAGAAGTAATTTCAGTGAATGTTAATGGAGCCTCAAAATCTTCCACATGAATGAGGATAAAGATACCAGGCAACTTACAGGATTGTTACACCAATTGAATGAGCAAATACATAAATTCCCAGCACACAGTATTTAACAAATAGTAGCTTTAGACAGAAAGCCTTCAATATCATAAGCATCCTGTTATTTGGAAGCACTTAGATATATTTTTCTCCTTTAAAAAATTCTGTTCGGTGTTACACAGACACTGCTAGCCTCAGGCTGTGCTGCCAAGAGCAGCTTGGGACCTCAATTTAAAAAGAAAGAAAGAAAAAGTCTTCTGATGCTCTTAGCTAGGGAAGAGTGGTTTCAAAATCCTTACAGAAAGTGTTTACTGATCGTTATCACGGTCTGGCTTAGGTGCTGCTGCAGAAGTGCCGTGGGAGTTCGCAGGGACAGCCCTCCCCACTGCTCCCCGCCCCACATGTGCACAGCCCCTGCTGGCCTGTAGGCTGCTCCAGGGAGAGGCATCGGTTTCTTCATGGTGGCGGACTCCACAGTGTTCAGCATAAGGCTAGTACACTTTCTATATTCAACCAGTGTTTGTTCAATAACTGGATGAACATGTTTAAATTCATCCTGCGTTCTCAGTGCATATCCATCAGCTACATCTGCAGATCACAGGCTAAACATTAGATCTATGGTCCTCAGTGGTGATATAGCAATAGATGTCTTTTAACAACTGTGCATCAGCTGAATCTGAGAACAATGGCTTTGTGTAGAATGAGCCACACTGGCTGGAACGCCCAAGTGGGGCGCCCAAGTGAGTCTAGTTGATATTTAACTACACTCTGATGGCCCTTTGACGGGATTTACTGAGAACTTGTATTTCCTCTGTCAGAGTACACAGCTAGATTCAGAGGAACTTCCCTGTGAGTATTTTAAGACTGAACCTGCCTCTTGTGGGTTCCACATGGGAACTCAGGAGCCTGTGCAGGTCTGACTTTGTTCCTGTCCCTCAGAGGCCAACCTGGGCAGCTGTGCTTGTTCATACCACCAGGAGGCTCGGCCTTGGCATTGGACTTGGGCTTAGTTCTGCCAGGATACCCAGAGCCTGAGTTTTTGCCCTCTAAAATTGCTTCCCTCTGTCCTAGATCCCTGCAGTTCCCCATTAGCCTCCTGCCAATCAGTTACTTTACTCTTTCTTGTCTTTGTAGATAACCTTGGCTCTTATCTCAGCCAACAGAACTGGAGCCCTAATTCTTATTTCTTCTCTTTAATCTATGAACTTTATGTTGGAATTTGCATTTACAGTTGTGCCCATAAAATTGGATGTCACAGGATGGAAATGATCACATCCTGAATGAAGGACAAACTCGGGGAGTGGGTACAGCGTGACGGGGGCCTCTTCGTTAATTCTTTACTTCCCGCTTTGGAAAAAGGGTTGTGGGCTCCAGACAGTTGTTTTCCATGTTGGCTATTTTCAAAAGGAGCCAATATTTCAGATTTTTATGTGAATTATCTCAGTTCATACACTCGCTGGATTAGTTAAAAGCCCTAGAGTGTCAGCTACAACAGTGGTAGACTGCTGGCTGAGGGCTCCGGCTCACAGAGGCTGCTCAGGGTTGTCAGCTGTTGGATCCTTCTTTATTGTTTCTCTGCCTGACATGTGCACGGCCACCCACGCATGACTAGGAGGGTCAGGGTCGGACCCACAACTTCTCACTCCAGGTCCGTGGATCTTGCTGCTACATGAAATGATATTACAGTTGGTATGCTTTCTTCCCTTCTTGTTTCTTGGCACAAACTCAGGGCCTTTACCCTGAGCTACATTCCAAACCTCATTTGTTTTTACTGTTTATTTAAGACAGGGTCTCACTAAGTCACTAAATTTCCCAGGCTAGGATGAAACTTGTGAACTTGTGATACTCTTGCTTCAGCCTTCACAGTGCTAAGATTACAGCTAGTTGATCTGTTTTTCTCTCTGCACAATGTGATGTGATTCTCTGCCTAGTGCATAAGAAACACCATATCACTTGCCTAAACCCTGCATCTTCTGGACCCCAAATGTTGCAAAAGCCAAGACATTATAGCTCTCTCCAGGACAGCTCCATAACAGTGTAGCTGAAAACTTCGTGGCAATGCAGGACAGTCTCAGGACAACCTCTCCTGAGTGACACTGTTGCGATCTGCTTTTCTTAAACAGGCAGGAACAAGTTGGACTGTACTGCTGAAGGAGTTCTGAGACACATTAGTCCACGAGAGGAGGAAGCTTAGCTTTCATCCTCTCTCTCCCTCCTCCACTTTGGACATAACTGCTTCCCTGACTCCTCCCTGGGGCATCCTCGGTGAAGGCCTTCTACCACTTTGACTGTAACTGCACTTGGGCCCAGCAGATCTAATGATAGTGCTACCTCTGCTACGACCTTCCAGCATGATTTTGGACCTGTGCCTCTACCTCTCTGGACCTTAGATTCCAAGTCTATAAAATGGGAGTTGCAGCTAGGCCCAGTGGCATAGGCCTGCAGTTTGGTACTGTGGGAGGCTGAGGCAGTGCGATTGCAAGTTCGAGCCCGGTGTGGCAATTTAGTGACTTAGTGAGATCTTGTCTCAAAATCAAAATTAAAAATGGGATGGAGAAGGAATATTCCTTCTCCAGTAAATGGGCTGGAGAAGAAAAATGGGCTGGAGAGGGAGTTATTCCTCAGAACGAAAGCCCTAGGCTCAAAATCCAGTAGGGAGGGAGGGAGGGAGGAGAGAGAGAGAGAGACAGAGAGCTCAACACCTGAATGCATCAGTCGTAGAAACGTCCCAAATGCATGTAACAGAAAACCTAATGGGAGCAGGCACAGACCAAAACCTCAAATGATTGGTTCGTATGATTCTATAAAAGGAACAGAGGCTCGATTTAGGGGATGATCAGTATTTCCCGGAACTGATCTGTTAATTCCTTGGCTCTGCTTTTTTCTTCCACTTTGGCTTCATTTCAAGAATCCACTTGGTGCCAAAGGGGTGTTGCTTCCAGACAAGTAGCCCAAGGAAAAACAGGACAGCGGCCTCTGCGGGCGCAGTGGTAGCTTAAAGATTACAGCTTATCACTGACTCATTTGTGTTCGGCGTCCATTCCTGAGCCAGGCCCCCAGGCCGGCAAAACGCAGTGCTCTGATTGGCTAGCGCTGACACTTACGTACCACACATGGCCCGAGAGGCACACTGGGGCTGGGCCTATGAGAGGGTGCTTCCCAAGGGGAATCGGAGCGCAACTGCCCAGTGAAGGGCAAACGGGTCCTGGCTGCTAAACTCCATCCCTGATTTCTTTTCATGCCTTAGTAAGTATAGCATTAAGATACCATCGAAACTACGCAGAAGCCCGTGCTCAGAGAACCATCCCTCCATCCCAGTGGTCCCGCCCTGTCCCTTACGTGCTTGGAGGAAACCACGGCATATGTTGAGTGTGTGTGCGCGCGTGTGTGTACCGTGTGTCTGCTTCTGTTACTTCCCTTTCTTCACAAAATAGAATCCTGCGCGCGCTCTTTCGCACTTTGCTTTTTCACTTAACAGTCTCTCTTGGAAATCATCCCATGTCGGTTCGCAGAGCACTTCGTTCACTTTTGTCTCCTCAGTGAGTCATCGTGTGTACATACCACGCCGTGTTCGTGTTCAACCAATCTCCTGGGCGTGAGCGCGTAGGCAATTTCCAATATACTGCAATTGTAAATAATGGAGTGCTGGATGACCTTGGGGATCTGCATTTTTTGTCTTGGGGAAGGTGCATATTCGGAAGTGCAGTTACGGAGTCAAAGGGTAAACGCACGTGTCGTTCACTGCGTATTACCAAATTGCCCTCCAGAGGGACTGCGCAGCTTTGCGTTCATCAACACGACGCACTCCGTTCCCACCAGCCACGCGCCGGAGCTCCTGCGTCTTGGTTTCCCCAACAATGTGCAACGATAATCTTTGATTTTTTTTTTTTGACAGCTTGATGAATAAAAAGTATGACTCACTATGAATTCAATTTGCATTTTTAGTAGGAGTGAATTGATCATGTTTTCGTGTGTTTAAGGGCCAACTTCACATCTCTTTTGATGAATTATATGTTCTTTTGTTAGTCATTCTGTAGAATTGCTAGTCTTTTTCTCAGGTTTTAATTCTATATTAGACATGGGTCTTTTATGACTTATGCTGAAAATATCTTCCCGTCAGTTTTCATTTGTGTTTTGACTATGATTATAGTTTTTCTTCATGTAAAAATTTTTTTGCAGTCAAGTTTACCAATCTCTTTTTTGTGGCATCTCGAGTTTTGGTCATATGAAGAAAAATTTCCCATCCAAGTTATATACAATTTCACTCATGTTTTCTTCCAGTACTTGCACAATTTCATCTTGGTCTGGAACTCCACTTCATTTGGCAGCTATTCCGCGGACAGTGCGAGTGTCCTAGTGACTTTTTCATTGCTGGAGCACAATGCCCCGACGACTGCAGCGTAAGGGAGGAAAGATTGATGTCAGCTCAGTTTCAAGAGGTTTCAGTCCATTCACAGGCAGCTAGCAAAGGGGAAGGACTTGGAAGAGGGCCTACCAGAGAAAAGCTGTTTCTGCCCTGGTGAGACAGGAAGCAGAATGAAGGAAAGGCGGAGCTAGGGAGGGAGTTATCCCTTCCAGGTCAAGCCCCAGTGATCTGCCCCTTTTGGGTCAAGTTCCAGGGTTCTGCCCCTTCTCAGCAGGCGTCATTCCTGCAGCACCTGAAACCAGTAGATAATTCAGGACAACCAAATACATGAGGATTTTGGATGACATTCCACAGCCAAACCACAGCTCCATGATAGTGAGAAGTAGATTTATTTTAATTAGTTTTTCAAATAACTATTCAGTTGTCCTAATACTTTATGTTACGAAGTTTCTCTTTGCCTTGGTGATTTTGGGGTTCCATTTTCATATAACCTAGATCTCTATAAATTCTTGGACCTATTTTTTGACTTTTTATTATATTCCATTAATCTGCCTTTCTATATGTGTTTGTGCCACAGTTTTGATCATAGGGTCTTCATATTGTATATTAACATCTTATAAAACCACTCTTTTTTCCTATAGCGTTTTTTTTGGTAAACATAGGAGTTATTGGGGAATATGCATGGGATGATAGGAGTGGGCACCTAGAATGTTGGGGCAGTTTTGATGTTACTGAATGGGCACAAGTAGAGAAGTCTTAGAAAGAAGCCAGAGAACACAGATTGAAACTTCTCTGCTGGCCTGTGTTTTAGTGAAATAAGAAACCACATCATCAACTGAGGAGAAGATGAGAAACAGTCACCTTACAGGGTTGTTACAGAGTGAACTGACTAAGGAGTTACCCCAATAATGCTGGGACCCATCTGAGGCTTGTGGTCAGAAACAAGGTCACTCAGCTTCATTAAGTTTTTTTCTGCAGCTTCACATAATGGCTTGGGGTTGGGAGCGGAGGAGGCAGGAAGCTGAGTTTTAATCACGCTGGGATGTAACAAGTGCAACAAATGGAGAAAGGGGTTAAGCATGGAAGGAGCGTGGATGCAGGAGAGCAGGAGAATGGGCTAGATCCAGGTTGGATGGAGGGGATAGGTGTGAAGAAAGATGGTATTGTCAGTGGATCAGAGATCCTGAAGAGACCTAAGAAATTAAAGGAGAGTGTCCGCCTACTATACACAAAGCCTTCGTTTTGATTCCCCAGCACAATATAAAAGTTATCTGGGTGTGATGGTGCACACCCGTAATCCCAGCACTCAGAAGGTCAAGGCAAGAGGATTGTTGTGAGTTAGAGGCCAGCCAGGGCTATGTAGTGAGTTTAAGACGAGCCTAGACAACAGAGGGAGGGACAGAGGGAGGGACAGAGGGAGTGAGAGAGAGAGAGAGAGAGAGAGAGAGAGAGAGAGAGAGAGAGACTATGGAGTCTATGGAAGGGAAGATAATGATCCTGACATTGATCTAGGCTATTATCTTGCGGGTGAGTGGATGAGGGGATATAGAAGAGATGTCGACATGGACAAAATGGAACGTCCAGGATGTAGAGTAGGTTGCCTTTGTGGTTGTAAAGATAGTGATGGCGAGGAGAGAGAGGGAGCCAGATCCTAATTTCAGGGGTGCAGAGCTGGGACCTTGGAGCTGAGGCAATGAGAAGGGAAGACTAGTGGTATCCAAATGAATCGTCCCTTAAGGACTTGACTTGCAGTAGTCTCTGTCACCCCTAGAGATCTCAAGAGACTCATCTGTCTGTTTCCCTGGCAACCTCTCTGGGATGGATAGAGCTGTGGAGTTTAAAGGCTTGTCTGAGGATTTTTTATAGAGTTTCCTTCTGAACACTTAGGGGCCAACAGACAACCCTGAGGGGATTATAGAGAGCCAAGGACAGCCTCTGAAGGGCTGGCAGGAGTTTTGCATGGGAAGGAAGCTGGGGTTCCCCTGTAGTGTAGACACTGTGTGAAGCTTTCTCTTCCTTCATATAGGAACTTAAGGAGTTGTGAGGCTGAACTGTGGGGGAGTCAAGTAGGCAAAATGTCCTGAAACCAGGGGACTTCCCTGCCCCCAAACCAAGGCTTAGGTCCTTCCCCAGGAGGCCTTTGGTGTTGGTAACCCTGGCTGCCTTCAAGCCTTACCCATCCACACTTTTCAAGAATCCCCAAATATCTGAAGCCAGACAGCGGAAGCTGTAAGTGTCCCAGCCAGGTGAACCGGGCCTGTGCCATCTTCAGAAGGACAAAACTTCTATAGTTTGCCCTGACTGAATCAGTGAAGCAGGTGTGGCTTTGGCCTTGGTTACCAGGCTGGTCTTACCAAGTCCATAGTTGAGAAGGACCTAAAGTCTGCAAGAGGGGAAATAGAATGTAGAAAAACCAAGCTTTCGGGGGCAGGAATAATGCATGGACTTAGAATGAGGTCCAGGTATGAGGTGGCCAGCAGCATGCATGGAATGTAAGGTTAGTCTCTGTTAAGAGTAAAGGATTTTTACGGGGAAGAGAGCTAATAGGGGTGTGGAAATGATCAAAGTGTGTTATACCAAAATTAAACCCAGTATTTTGTGTAACTATTGTAATATATGCTCGTAAAAAAGAATTAAAGTTTTGGCTTATGACTCACTCATTAAGATGTTTGAAGTCAGGGTCAGTGTTGTTTTTGTCATCGTGTTATAGTAATTCGTAAGTTAGCATTCTTTTTTTTTTTTTTTGAGGTCCACCAAGACTAGAGAGAAAAACAGGGAAGAAAAGCTGTCTATTTTTAGGTTGTGTCCCAGGATGCTTTGAGGAGGAGGAGAGGCAGGGTCCCAGCTCCAGACACCCCCAGAACTGGGCTCCCAGGTGGATGGATAGGTCTGCGTGGGTAAGAGTGGGATGGAAGTAGAGGCAAGGTTTGGGACATTTGTCTATTTCTGTGGTTCCATTGTTCAGGGAAGAAGAAGTGGTGCTTGGGGATTGCCAGGCCTGAATCCCCATCTCCAAGATGTGCCCCAGACCTAGGAACACACACGCATCATGCACATGCATGCTCACAATAGGGTCACACACACACATCTTGTCATATGGATCTCTCCTCTGGCCCACTGACTTAGACCCAGAGCTTCTGTCATGTAGCCACAGCAGCAGCTGAGGACCCTCTACTTGCTCAGCAACTTGAGGTTCCAATGAGAAAAAGGTGCCTTATCACTCAGTGTGCACTGAATCCATGCACTGGAGCCTGTTAAGAACACACAGGTCAATGGAGACACCTTTTGAAGAAGAAAGGCTCTCAGCATCAGTCCAGGGGATTCAGAACAAATCTGACCCAGGTAGAGCTACAGAGGTCCTCCGGGACAAGCCTGGCTTCACTGGGGCAGTCTTGGTCCTGTCTGCCTCTGGCCTGGCTTCCGTAGCGCTCTGGGCTGGTATATGGACTTTCTTCCCTATGGTTTAGACCTGAAATGCTCCCAGAGGTCCATGTGTTAAAAACTTGGTTTCTAGCTTAGTACTGTTGGGAAGTGGAAGAATCTTTAAAACATGAGGTCTAGTGAGGAATTTCCAGGTTGCAGGATTGTGTGCCCTCCAAGGGGACAGTGGGGCCCTGTTCTCTTCCATTTTCCTTGCTTCCTGAATTGAGGTCAGTGGCATTTTGCTCTACCACACAGTCCTACCATGATGGGCTGCCTCAGACCCAAAGCAACAGGGCCAATCGGTCATGAATCTTCCAAAACCGTGAGCCTAAATAAACTTATTTTATACATTGATTCTCTCAGATGTTTCTTACAGTAACAGAAAGCCGACTAGCACACTGAGCTTCTGTTCCCAGGCTGGGTACACCCCGTCACATCCCCTGGTGTCAGTCATCACCTTTCCTCGTCCCTCCCACACACACCTTGGATGACCTCCTTCAGCTTGGACTGAAGACTCCAGGGCCCAGCTGTCACCTCTCTCTCTCTCTCTCTCTCTCTCTCTCTCTCTCTCTCTCTCTCTGTCTGTCTCTCTCTTTCTCATGATTGCTGACCTCCTGGCAGAAGACAACTGACTATTCTGCCAAGTTTAGGCCTTTAGGGAAGGCCTATTAAGTTTGCCATAGAACAACGCTAAGACAGTCTCTTACTTTATAACATCACAGTAGTTTGCTCTCATGTAAATAAGGTGTGTGTTTAAATAAAAACTTATAGCAAAAAATACTTTGCCATTAACCCTCTTCAAAATGCTTTCCCTCCCTTTCCACACACTTTCCTCACCATTCTTGCCATTTTCTGAAGTGGTTCTGGAAGTCCTCCTTCAGAGTATCTTCCACTGCAGTGTCGTGACTGCCCACCGTTCTGAATTAATTCAAAAGGTCCAGAGAAATTTCTGTCAAACAAAAATGTTCTGCTGTATCCTCATCCACCTCACGCACTAAATCAGGCACTGTGGTGAATTCTGGCTTTTCCCCACAGTCAAAATGACCATGAACAGGTTCAGGACCTCCATACATCCTTGGCAGGAAAAACTAAAGATGACTCTAACAAAAGAGAATTTCCTACCTGGTTCAAAAGCTGGCAGGAAGAATGAGATAAGTGTGTTCAAAGCGAGGGAGAGGATTTTAAGGGGGACTGATGATAATGCATCTTCTACTGTAAGAAAATTTTTAAAATTTAAGCACTCACCATATTTGCATATTTCACTTTGTATGCACTTGAGGCATTTTAGCTTGTGTGTTTCTCTGCTATGTAAGGGATTAGAGGCAAAGTTGGATTCTCTCTTGATTTTTTGCTTCACCCTCCTTTTTGTGGCCTAGAGGGCATATATATAGGATATTCCATAGAAATTCTGTAAGACATTTATGCAGCCTAGGAACAAGGGGCTAGCAACCTAGCAACATCCGTCTCCTTTGAGAAGAGGTTATAAGTAACTACGGTACAGATTGTTCAAAATATGAAAATATCAGACTCACGACTCCATATCTAACAGTGACCTCTTGGGTCAGGCATATCTGGGCATCTGTTTCTTTGCATATAAGTGTACCTTTTAATATCATTCATTGGAACTGAGTTGCATTCAGGGAATGTTAGTGTCTTTGCTCTTTCTGGCCTCCATGGAACATGCTTCCTGTAGCATTGCTGTTGACATACACTTGAAAATAAAACCCCTAAGCAACCAGGGATGCTTCTGTGCACGAGGTGGCCTGGCTGCTGTTACAATTAGAGACAGTCACTCTGCTATTATGGCTCTTACTGCAGCAGCTGCTTTCAGGTCTCCTAGGCTGGGGGGTAGGGAGGTGGGGGGGTCCCTGCCTGCCTTCCTTATAGCTGTCTTACACGTGGTGTCCCCAGGGCTACACACAGCAAGGAAATGAATGAAAGTAAGCAACACCTGGTGCTAAACAAATATCATCATCTCACAAATGACTTGTCTCTGGAATCATGATTCTTGCACATGGGGAGCAGAGAAAAGTCACCATCAGGACTGACGCTGGAGAATAAGCACCTGAAAGGAAGTCGGTGGACCTCCTGACAGCTCTGCTCTGTCTCCTGCTAAATTCCACTGGGAGAGAAAAGTAAGTGGAGGTGCTGGCATCCACAGCTTTCAGTCACAGGTAAATACAAAGCTCACCTCTCGCTGCTGTTTGGAGACACAGATTCTGCAAACACAGGAGCACAATAGACAGTCAGTGTTTGGGGTGGGGCTCAGGAAGGACTGAGCTTGAGTGGGTCTGCATTGACATGTCCAACGTGGCTCCTTGGCCTCAGATAGAGACCATCCCTGATGTGCAGTTCCTGAGGTGGCGTGGAGTTCCTGAAGCCCTCTCCAGGGTCCTGCAGAGAATTTTGTGTGTAGATGACTAAGACAGATGCTTTGTGCTTTGCCTGCTTATTATGAATTCCTTGCCTCCCTTCAAAAGAAAGATGTTTACAAAACGTTTTCTAATGCTTAAGTGGCTCCACTTAAACTGTTGTTATGGTTTAAGCATAAAATATCTCTGAAAGTCTCGTGTATGTTTACGGGTGGGACTTTTAGGAGGTGATGAGGTAATAGGGGTGCTCTACTCATCAGTGGATGTGTGAATGAGTCATCCATTTGTAGCTAAGTGGGCTGTAGGAAGAGGGGCTTGTAGGCATGTCACGGTAGGGAACTTTGGAGGGTGTATCTCCCTCCCCCATTCCATTTTTTCTCTCTCTGCCTCCTGCCTTCTGAGTAGCTTTCTTCCATCATTCCCTTCCACCATATGTTTCTGCCTTATAGATAGAAAACCATGGACTAAACACATGGAAACTGAGATCCAAAGAAACCTCCTTTAAGTTGTGAGTGTTGGGTGTTTTTGTCCCACGGATGGAAACGTGACTAACCCCGCAATGAAAATGACTGTGGGCCTAACGATGTCAGAGAAGTTTGTCTTTGGCATCAATCTATTATTTTGCCTCTCTTCTTAGCAGAAGCTTTTCTCTCTCAGGTGAAGCTTGTCACCCAGCCCCACACAAGGCTATTGGTCACTTTGCGCTGCCCCAGGTCATCAAGGATCTACTCTTTAAGGTCCTAGACCAGCTTGCTGCCACCATACATTGCACATCATAACACTGACGACCATATATGCTGTGTTTGGTTTGTCTTGCTCGGGATTTTGAATCATCTGCAGCATTTAAGGGATTCCATATAAATATCTAATTTTTCAGTTTCTCTTAAAAATTGAAATATTTGGCAACACCGGATTAACAATTAGCAGTGACTGGCTGAAGTGATTGCTGTTTACTTTGCTGCAGTCCCCACTAGCCCCTATTGCTTCTCCCTCACCTAGGCTGCATTCATTGCCAGGCACCTGGCTCTGTTCATTCACTTTACCTGGTCCTACTGGTCCTGTAGGTACCTGTGCTTGTAGACTCTACTTTAGACCGCCCAAACTTCCTCCCTCATTACGCGCTATATAGTTTATTTTCCATGATCATCATGAAATATCTGGGACTGGATAACTTATAAAGAAAAGAAAAATGTTTAGCTCACATACCTTTGTTTTGTTTGTGATTTCATTCAACACTCGAATCATTTCACACTTTCCCCCTTTACAGAGAATGAGCAGTATTTCTAACATTAGTAATTTCTTGGGAAAGAAAGCCAACAAGAAAAAATTTTTTTCAAGAAACAAGACTTATTTCTATTTAGCTCATTAATACGAGCAAATAAGCCCCTAGCTGGAAAGTACAGGGTGACTAAGAAGTAGGCCTAAGGGGAAAACCTAATAGGGAAATTTTATTTTTAAAAAACAGTTGAACAGTTTTTTAGCCTCGGGCTTCCCTTTCAACCTCTCTGTGGTTCTCCAAGCTCCGTGGGTGTTCAGGCATCACTAATGGGAGGAGTGGGAGTGGGGAGGCTTTCTAAAGGGCCTTTGGCTCTCAGACAGGGCTGTGGGAGTAGGAGCCAAGAACTTGTAGATAAGGGCTGCTTGTGGAGCTGTGTGTCAGAAGGTGGTGACCACCATGGGCCTGAGCTGGTCCAGGGCTCCCTGAGTGGAAGGTGCTAAGGAATCTGATGTACCGGCAAGACCAGCTCAATGCTCTTTTCACTAATACCCTTCTCTGAAAAAAAAAAAAAAAAAGGCTCAGAAGGCACACTGGGGCCAAAGGGAATCTCCACTGGTAGGATGTCCGCATCCTCAGGTCAGTCAGCCAAAGATATAGGGAGGTGGGGGCACTGGGCGGTAGCTGTGGGGTTTACCCCTCATCAGCTGGCAGCAGCCACTCAACAAGCTCTTCCAAGCCAAACCCAAGGACAGCTGGTTCAGCACCCGATGGCTGTCTAAGGACAGTATCAGAAGCGAGTCGCCAGCCTCCCCCTCTCTCCCCACTGGCCTTTCTAAAGGGCAGGCCTTACTCTCATTTCCTTTTTCTTGTTATCCCATGTCCACCTTCCCCTAGTCAACACATTTTGAATTCCCTCCCTCCTGGCCTCCCTCCTGGACTCCCGCCTCCACCCTGCCTCCAGTCCCTCTCCTTGGCCGCAGAACTCCAGAGAGAAATCATGCAGAACGAGGGCAAGCATAGCCCATGCTAGGAAACAGTTCTCAATTATGTAAAGTTCTCGAGACTCCTCTTTCCCTGAGTACCACTTCTGGCTTCCTGGCCACTCGGTAAATATTTAATCATGAGGACTGGGAGTAGAGCTCAGCTGTTGGAAAGCTTGCTTAGCAAGTGCAACACTCTGGGTTAGATCTCCCAGCACTCCAGCTGGATGCAGGGGTGCACGCCTGTAATCCCAGCACTCTGCAGGCTGAGGCAGGTGGATTGCTGTGAATTTGAGGCCAACCTGGGCTACATAGTGAGTTCTGGAAGAGAGTGAACTTTTGTCTCAAAAAAATTAATAGTGAATTAAAACTTCCTCCTTTCCATGCCTCCTCCCTGCCTCCCCCAGTAAGAACTCAGAACATTCTAGAACTTTCTTCCCAGCCTCCAAACTCTAACCAGATCTTCAAATGGCTTCCTTTAAAAGTCATGACAGATTCTCTGAGAGAAATTAAGCAACAAAGCTCTGGTCCCCATGTAACTATGAGACAGGAGGGTTAGAGGATGAGCCGAGGCAGCAGAGAGTACAGGCGGTCTTTGTTTTTTTGCCCAAGGTTAGCAAACTTTTGACTTTGGCAGTTAAGAATGGGTAACCACAACACTTTTCAATGGTTTGGGGGTTTTGGGTGTTATTAGTTATTTTTTAAAATAACGAAGCAAAAAGAATTGAAGGTGACAGCTGGCGGCTTCAGCAGCGCAGGAAGCAGCCTTGTAATGTGTTTTTCTTTTCCCTTTATTGTGAAAGTGAAGATCCACACATCTGTAAACGCCTCCTCTAGGACAGGGCCTGCCCCCCACGTGGCCTTGGAGTGGCTGCTGCCCCTCGATACATGCTGGGAACACGTCTCCAGTTTGTTGTTGTTGTTGTTGTTGTTGTTGTTGTTGTTTTGTTTGTTTACCATCCTGTGCCCTGGAATTAATTGGAAAATGCTTCCCGAGAAATAGTTTTCATCACAAGTCTCTTCATCCTCAGTGTGAGGGGGTAGTTCGAGCAGGAGGAACAACACAGTAGCTAGAACATTATACTTTGATCTAGCTTTGGTCTGAGAGAGGTTGCTGAAATTATACTTAGTGTGCATACATGCGGGTGCATGTGTGTGCATGCATATGTGTGTGTTCTGCAGATGAAGCCCAGGGCCCTCAAGCTGAGTTACATCCTAGTTCATTTTTCTAGGTTTGATTTGGAGGCAAGCTCTCACTAATACGCAAAGCAAGTTGCTTGCACTGGGCTCGAACCTGTGATCTTGACTCCACCGTACAGGGACCTAAAAGAACAGGCCTGCACAGCCAAATCCAGCTTGAAAGTACAATTTTGCAACTTCTAGGTTCATAAGAAGTAGGTTGGGTACCTTTGGCTCCAACAATATGGATTTCTATATATTATGAAAAGTATGTCTTGAAATTTTCTATAAATGCTAAATAAAAAGTCTACCACTTGCAAAGCTGCACCTACAAAACAGTCAAGGATTTGTGAAGGGTCAAAAGTGAAGAAAGAGAAGTGAACCAGTGTGAGTTGACTCTGGGGCTGCTGGGAGTAGGGTTAGGAGGGAGTTGGCCAAATGGGATCTGTTCAGGAATCAGAGGAGGGAGGAAGTTGGAACCGCAAGGTGGGAATAAATTGAAAATAGTTGCCTAGCCACATGTGGTGACACACATCTGTAATCCCAGCCACTCAGGAGGCTGAGACAGGAAAATAGCAAGTTTTGGGCCTGGGCAACCTAGTGAGACCCTGTCTCAAAAAAAAAAAAAAAGAACAACGAAGGTTAGAGATATAGCTCAATGGTAGCATTGCCCTGGGTTCAATCCTCAGTACCTTGAACCAAACAACAAAGCCAATTGCCTGCTCATAAGAGGGCATGACAGGAAAGCTTGCTTGAAAACACAAGAAAAATTTTCCCTTAAAATTCATGATCATATGTGTCCTCACATGAATATGTTACTTAAATTTGTACTATTAAAACTAGTATACACCTCAAAAGAAGTTAACACAAAATACTGCCTCAGGCCGATAATATTCTTAGGGCACGTAGTTGAAACAAAATGACATCTCTCTTGGCGGCCCCGTCACATGGCAGGCCCTCAAGAATCCCCCCCCATGATGTCCCAGATGGAATTAATTTCTAGTTAAAGGCTACCAGACATATGAAGAGACAAATCGTGCATGCACGCACACTCACAGGAGTTAGCAAACAAAATGAAAAGCAGTGTAACAACTTCAGATGAATACATTAGATTTTAAAATAAGCACATTTTAAAACGAAAACTTAAAATCATAATAAAATAATAAGACACCATCCAAAAAGATGGAGTTCAATAAGAAACTCTAACTTAGAAATAAAATGATCATGGCTTAAAACTTATAAGGATGAAGCGAAGATTATGTATCACTGGTCAGATGACTTGTAGACCAAAGGATGGCTTTGAAGCCTATTCTGAAGCCCTTGCAGAGATGGAGGGTGAAAGACAGGGAAAGAGGGCTGACTAATGGGGAACGTGGGGTGTGCAGGTCTAATGCACATAACTAGATGTCCCAGAAGAAGGTAATACAGGGGATGGAGATAAAGTGAAATAAACAAGGACTAATAAAAGCTATGTCCCCAGAAGACTACATAACATGAAATCCTCTACTGGACACACTATAGCATAAGTAAAACATCACCAAGTCTAAAGCTCAAGGTTGTAGTTGCACTCGTAGGTAAGAGACTATTTGCCTACAAAGGAGAGGGGATCAGATTGTTTGAACTCTGCAACAGCAACAAAGGAAATCAGAAGATAATGAAATAATACAGTCAAAGCCTAATAACCACCATCCTAAGTACAATTCGCAATATGGCAAAATAAACATTTTCAGACAAAACTGAGAGCACTGAATACTAAAATATCTTTGCCAAATGATTTATTTACTCAAGAATATACTTCAGAAGAAACTGGCGACTATAGAAGCAGGAAAATGTTCTAAATTAAATAAATTTGAACAGATATTTACTAGGCAAAAAGACTAATCTAAGGAGTGTACGCACGAAGTAGAATGAAGCTGTAGGTCACAGTAGTGTGTAAGGTGGGGAGAGAAGCATCCAGGCCTTTGGGGAGGTGTCAATGTTGATTAATTTTAGAATTTACAAAAGCAAGTTTGCATATTAAAATATGGCAGGTTAATTACTTAAGAAAAATAGTAGATATGGCTTCCAAATCAATAGGGCCAATGTCCTTGTCAAAAATTGTTGACAAGAATTGTTGGCTAAATTGGTCAACAAAATAGATAAAAGAAAGAAAAAAAGAAGTAGAGAAATTAGGTTAAGTCTAAAGCATGAAACAAGATGAGCGAAATGAATTTAAAGAGAGGAGAATTCAAACAAACAGAATTAAGCTCAATTAGGAAAAGACATATTTTTAGTTATGAAGGTTTTTTCACTTGTTTCTTTGTTTTTTGAGAGACACCCACATTTAGGCTCTCAGGACAAGTAAATCTTGACTGTAAAAGTATAGAAAATGCCAGCAAAATGTTAGCTCTCCAAAGTTGGTGCAGCTATCTTAGGGATGATGATATTTTGTCTTTTAAGCAAAAAAGAAATATTGCAGAAAAATAAGTCACTAGATCAAGGTGGAAAGGAATCATTCACTGGAAAAATGTAACATGCAGACACCACAGACACCAAAAACACAGCATCAACTTGTATGAAGCAAAAACACTGACAGACTTTCAGAAGTAAATGGACAATTCTATAGACAGAGGTGGAGAATTTAATGCATCTCTTTCAGTAACTGGTGGTTTAGAATGACAAAAAGAAAGAACACAAGAGTTCTGAACAACACAATAAGTAACTCTGATCAAAAACACTTAAAGAACTCACACTTCTTCCAAGCAAGCATGACATACTTACCAAAGGTCCCTCCCATGGTAAATCACAAAGCAAATCTCAGCATGCTATAAAGAACCAGGGACCGTGTTCTCAAGAATCCTCAGGAGTTACATACCATGAGCGACAATGGAGACCAAACTACATACTTTGAATATCTTGAGATCATTTGTAACTAAGAAAGTGCCCTAATGTAGAGCCCGAGAAGATACTGCTAGCATCAATAAGAAAATAAAATTCTGTTCACCAGGCACCTAGAAAACATAGTTTAGAAAAAAAAATCTATGTGAAAGTAGCAAGCAAAAGTATAAAGGTACTTGGGAACATATTTATTGAAAAATGTGAACAATCTTTACGTGTGAAATTCTGAAAACTCTTTGAAGACCTAAGTGGATGCAAAGACATTCAGATATTGATGGATTTGTAGAATTGATTTCTACATGCCATTCATAGTTTATTAAAATTCAAGGTACTTATTTTTTAGGCCTTCAAGTTAATCTCAATCTGTATAATACAGCACTAAGAACCAAGAACCGCAGGGCAGTTTTGAAGAGGAAATTCAACCGATGAAGACTTACTCTACCACCACTGCAAGACTTTCACCATCTGTAGAAGGAAGTGTGATATTTGCACAGCGTGACAGCATGCAGAATAGAATGGGACTTTTCACATGCGTAAATCTGTGTGTAGCAGAGATGTCATTTCAAATCAGTGGACAAAGAAGTTCTTCTAGAAGTGGCTTTGAAACAACTGGCTATCCATATGGAAAAATTTCCATGTCTACATTGGGCCATATTTAAGTGGATTAGAGACCTACCTATGAAGAAGCAAGACTAAGTTTTGGAAGAAAATAAAGGAGAATGTTGTGGTAATCTCGGGGTAAGAAAGGATTTGTTAAACACAATGTGAGAAGATGAGCCATATGTAAAAGACAAATACAATTAACTACATTACGATATTTTCCCGAGCCTTTTTTGTACGTTACGTATAGAAAGCAAAGGGGAAAACACAAATCTTACACTTGGAGAAGGAGTTTGGCATGCACCTAAGCAAGAAAGGAATTGGCCTTGCATTTCTAAAAAGTTCTCATGGAAAAGGCCAAAGGGACTAAATGGGTAAACCTCACAGAGCTACATGTAAAGGTTTCAGAATACAAGCCATCACCGAAAAAGAAAATCCGGAAGAGTTCACACTCACTAGGATAAGTGGCACATGCTTTTTGGAGTGCAGAGTGGCAACTGTAGAACAGCGCAGTGGGGCTGTGAGCCCCCAGCTTGGGCATCCTCAGCTCCCCTGAGACCTCACGTATATTGGAGGGAAACCAGGAGGCGGGATCTGTGGAGGACCTCAGCCGCGTTAGTAAGACTCACTTCTCAGGAATACGTTGTGCCCTAAAGTGCCCAGCTCTGTCATATTCTATACTTGTTTTTATCTTCCTAAAACTTTCTTATTTAAAAATTTAGCTAGATGAAGATTATGGGAGAGAGACACTCACACATAACTGAGTTGACTGTCGATTAGCACAGCTTTCCCCAAAGCTGACTAAAATCTCCCAGGATGTCTTTCTTTCCTCTTCCTCTTTCTTTTCTTTTTGACGTTCTGGGGATCAAGCCCAGGGCCTTCACACTGAGCTATAACCCCAGTCCATTTTTTATTTTTGATTTTGAGACAGGGTGTGTTACCAAGTGGCCAAATTGCCCAGGCTGGACTTGAGCTTGGAATCCTCCTGCCTCGGGCTCCCACGCTTCTCCGATTACAGGACTGTGGCATTGTGCTGGAGAAGTTAAATTTGGGGCAGGAGTGCTGGAAGACAGGCACTTCCTCTCTTCCATGCTTGCATGTGGGAATAAAGACCCAGCACAGCTCCCCTTGGAGGTCAGTAGTCAGAGAGATTGAAATCCACCCGCTCCCCGGCCTATCGCAGTTTCCTTCAGGATTTGATTCTTAGAAAAGAGCCCTAAAGCAAAGGTTTATCTACACTAAGGTATAACACGTGACCACAGCTTCTTTTGAACCGTGGGTAACAACAATAATAAAAAGACAACCTAGACGGCCCAACTCTCTAACCGTTCTAGCTCGTGGCACAAGGGAGCAATGAAATACCACGGGGATGTTAAAGATGCGCTGAAACTGGCAACATGGCGGAACTGATTGCAAATAGTAAGCAAAAACAGCAGGACCAACTCACCAAATACTACCTATGCCCTGAAGTCAATATACCAACACACAAATGGAAGTTATTTCTCCGTGTGCCAGGTAACTTCGTCTCCTAGAATTGTGTGCCTTTTCCAAAAATCGTGCGCGCGCGCATCCCTCTGCCTGCGTGCACACTGTTATTTTAGGGGCCAGAGACTCCTTTGCTGAGGCAGGGGTCCCGGGATTACCCCCGGGAAAGGCAGGGCACGTCCCATTCCCACGGAGGGCTCACCACTCGCCGGTTACCAGAGACTCGGGCCAAGAGCGAGGGCTCGGTCGGATTCGCCAGTGACGTCACCACGGGCACGCCGGGCTTTTGGGGGAAGCTGCCCACTCTCTAACTCTGGTTTCGCTTCCGTAAAATGGGCACAAGCATCTGGGCGGCTGGCTCCCAGCTCGGCCTCGAGGGTCGAGGGGCGGCGCCACCCGTGCGAGCGCGGTTGCTCAGCCCAAGCGCTGCGCGTCGCGCCCGGGTGGCGGCCGCCGCTGTCCAGCTGCGGCAGCGACGCGAACCCCGGCGCGCGGGGGCGGGCACGCGCTCGGGAACGGGGGAGACGGGGCGGGGACGGGGGCGCCCCGGTAGGTCGGCGCGGCCCGGGAGGGCGCCACCGCTTCCGCCGGCCGCGGGGATTCCCCCCGAAGTGGCGCGCGGGGAAGTCCCCGCGAGCGCGGGTACAAGAAGGCGGCGCGGCGCGGGCGCAGCACAGTCCGCTGCCCGGGGACGGCGTGACGCTCCCGCCATGTCGCGCGGCCTCCGGCTCCTGCTCCTGAGCTGCGGTAGGGCCCGAGAGCGCCTGTCGCCCGCGCCCGCCCTCGCCGCCCCTGTGCCCGCTCACGGCGCTCTCTCCCTCTTTCTCGCAGCCTGCAGCCTGGCGCTCGCGTCGTCGCCGGAGGTGACGGTGTCTTGTTCAGAGACTGCGGACCTGCCGTGCACGGCTTCCTGGGACCCGCGGGTCTCCTACGCGGTCTCCTGGGCCAAGGTAAGCGCCGCGGTGTGCGCGCCGGGGCTGCTGGGCGCGAGGAGAGGCGGCCGCCGGGACCGGCCGCGGAGACCAGGGTCTCCGGGAGTCCCCCGCCCCGAATTTGAGTACCAAGACATTTGGACGCGTCCTCGGGTCTTCCCAGCCCCGGCCCATCCAAGCTCTGCTCCCCATGAGCTCATTCCTCCACCTGTGCCTAAAGATGACGTCTGGGTGAGACGTTTGTCAGGACAGAGAGTCCCGGTATTACCTCCGGGGCCACCTGTGGTCCTGGCCACTAGGCTACACAGAAAGCAGCCAGGGTGGGGACTGGGAACTGGGCGAGAGGAAAGGCCCCACACCCCTGGTTTCTAGTGTCTTGTGCCAGTGATGCCCACAGAACACGGGCGGGGGAGGGGCATCTGGAGAGGAAGGGCAGAGACAGAAGTATCAGGGTGGTAGCTGCCCCCCCCCCCCCGCCCGGGACTTCCTGGGCCTCCTCCCTGCCCCTGGCAGCCCTGAGAAGTCCCTCCACAGGGGCCTGAAGCCTGAGCCTTCCAACGCATCCTGCCCCTCCTGTGACAGCACTAAGTCACGGGAGCCTTTGAAGGCTTTTCTTTCAACTAGAACATTCTGCGATTGCAGTCCTGTGGCACCGGGAATCTCAGGCTTGCCAGCCGCAGGCGTGTTTGCTTCCCCACCCTTCCTCACCTGTGGCTACTGTCACCAGGCACCTCCATTTTAAACCACATGAATGTGATATCCCATCATCACTTGGTGGATGGATGGCCCTGATTTGCCATCCTGCTTTGCAGGAGATTTGTGTTCCTATGGGGTTTTCCACAAAGCGTGGGGCTTCCTCTGTCCACCATAGAAGATCATTTAAGAAGCTGATCACGTGTCTGGCCATTTGACAGCATAAGGCAGCATAGGAGTGTGTGTGTGTGTGTGTGTGTGTGTGTGTGTGTGTGTGCGTGTGTGTGCGTGTGTGTGCATGTACACATGCATGCCCTCTCTAACTGGATTCTCTGTTCCCTGGGGACAATGACTACATCAGTGCTTTTGTGCATTCTGCACAACACCCTGTGTTTGTCCTGTTGGTTGCAAAGGTGCTCAGGGCATCCAGACTGGCCCCATGAGTGGCGCACAGTGGAAATGGTGCTGCCACCGTAGGCTACCGTGCTGTGTAGGAAAGTAGGTGTCAGCATTGCTGCTTCATTTCTAACTTATGTGCTGTGAGGTCAGGGAATACATTCTAAAGTTGTTCACATGGTCAAAAAATGCACCTTAAAAACATTATAGCTAGGTGTGGTGGTGTAATGCTTTAGAAGCTAGGGCAGCAAGATCACATGCTCAAGTCCAATTGGGGTAGTTTAACAACTTAGTAAGGCTCTGTCTGAAAATGAAACAAATAAATGAATAAAATAACAGGACTGGAGATACAGCTCAATGTGAAGGCCCTGGGTTTGTTCAATCCCTAGTAACACACCCCCATCCAACAATTCTAGTTGAGCAGTCACCATCTTTTAGGCTCCAAGGTAAATGCTCAGGACATGTATTATCCACTTCCATACTCCCAATGTGGACATGTGAGATTGGTACTATCACTACGGGTACTTTGCAGGTGAAGAAATGGAGAGTTGAGGTAGGAAAGGGTATAACCCTGGCGGTTACCTGGCTGGCCAAAGGGTCAAAGGTGAGCTTTGAACTAAGAGATTTGATTCTGGTTCCCAGGTTGTGAGAAAGTCTATCTTGATATCTCTGTTTTTTACCTTAATTACTTAAAGAGAAATAAAGTGTCCCCAAGCTAGCCAGGCTTGGTTGTAGTGAAACCACTATCTACTACCACATGAAACCACTATCTCTTCCAGTGAATAATTAAAAAAAAGAAAACATTATTAATATCCCCAGGGGAGTAATTAAAAAGTACTCATGAAACAAGTGGATGAAATTTCAGGCTGTGAAGTTCAAACAGTTGTCAAGTTAAATCTTCTTGCACAGGGTCATTTGGAACAGCTCAGTAATCTGTGGCAATTAGCCTTTGACTTGTCTTTGGATATCAGATGATGATGTAACTCTTTAATGTATGGGCTTGTTTATTGGATGCAGTTCTTGCAAGATTTATCCTGAAGGTCTTTCATAATTTTGTTTTAAAAAAAAGACAGCAGCCTGTTAGAATTCTCTATCTTTTTCCCCCTGTTGGTTCATGGGATAGGCCATTGAAAAATCATATCCCGATTTTTTAAAGAAATAAACTATGATACCGGGGATGGATCCCAGTGGTCGGGTTTGCCTAGTGTGCAGGAGGTCCTGGGCTTGATCTTCAGCACCACATTTTAAAAAGACAAACTGTGGCTGAGATCGGTGGTTAGCACAGTTTTGCTGTGCCAATAACGTAATCAGGCACCTTGAAAGTGAGAGGTTATTCCCTTAAGTACTTTTAACAGGTCTCAGCATAGTCAGTAGATATGCATTATTTTCCAGCCCAGTAATTATCCTTTTTGTGTTGATTGTGCTTAGACAATTAGAAAGGATAGAGTATTCTAGAAACAAGGCCAATGGTGACCTGCTAAAACACTTCATCTTACGGAGAATTAGGCATTTTGACCTTTCCTCCCAGCTTTCTTTGTTTACTATTTCAAGGAAGTGGAGAGCTTGTCATAGAATGGGGAAATTCACCCTAGAACTGTGACCAGGAGAGCTCATGTCACATCCCTTCTTTGTCACTGCCCTGGCTTTGTGAAGCCTGTTTCCTCTGCATAGGGGCTGTGTGATGAACGAGTGAAGTAAGGTTCCTAGAAGTGGGTTTGCACTGTCGCCACATGGAGTCACATAACTGTCAGCCTTCTGGACATCGCAGTGATGTTTTCGGTGACTCACAGTTTCAAATTCCACCAACCTCAGTCATCTGGCACCAAGGGCATGCTGCCATTCTGAGTTGGCACCAATGACTTATGACTAACAAAGGACCTGTGCAAACCGTGTGTGTGTGTGTGTGTGTGTGTGTGTGTGTGTGTGTGTATTTTAATCATTTGCCTTTTTTTTCCCCAAAACTCCAAGCAAATGGTGTCTAGTTAGGGTGAACTGGAAAAAAAAAACAGTATCTATAATGTAAGGGTGAGTCAGGATAGGACAGAATGGTCCAGGGGACACTCTATAAAAATGTGCGTAGAAGTTCAAAGGCAAAACAAAAGTGGACAGCATGAGCCAATGCCTGTTAGCCCAGTTCTTCCTGCCTGTGGGCCTCTGTCCTCCTAACTGGGACCTACAAAGGACTCTCCTCACGTCCCTTCCTGTCTTGTACCTCTTAAAGGAAGGATGAGTGATGAGAAGAAATAGAAAAATTAATAAATTGTATCCTAATTCAATTTAGCTTTTCAAGTTATAAGACATTGGGTTCTTTGGGGAGATGTTTTAAGAACATACATGAATAGACTGTGATCCATCACTCTTATGCCCTTGGATGACCTTTGTTTAAATTCTGGTGTAGCACATACTGTGTCTGCCAGCACTAAGGCCTGCGTTAGAGGGCTATGTCTGTCCTTCATGCTGAGTGTCTACACTCTTTATGAAGCCGGATAGGTTTGGAGAGTGAGCACAAGTCTGGGTGGAGTACTTTGGACTTGGTTGATGTTCTCCACTAATGGTAACGGGTGGCCATTTATTCAGGAGACGCAGCACTGTCTTGTTTGGTGACAGGATCCCTCAGCACCTACAGTGATGCAAAATGAAAGAGACAAAGGAGGATATCTAGGGGGCTGAGGACAGCCATGCGCCACAAGACAAGAGCCCTATTTAGAGTATTTCCAAAGGAACAGAGAAAGGAGAAGTGAGACTGTTTCAGCTAACAGGTCAGACTTGAACTTTACAGTGTGTAGAGAGCCCTAGCTCTGACGGATCATGGGCTGTTCCAGGAAACATTCTATTTCTGGTTTTTACTGCTAAGGGAACTGTTGGAGAGCAGCTTAATGGCTTGCATGAGGCTACTTACAATGTCTCAAAGACAGTCACCATGCAGTCTGGCATGTCCCTGACTCGTTGTAAAGCTGTATTCCCCATATGTCCTAGGGAGTGAAGTTATATTTTCTGTCTCTACCATCTTGTGTGGCAATATCCTAACAGGAAAGGGCCACCAAAGAGAGTAGAGTGCTTTGGGAGGGATTGGAGTTGATGAGTAGCCTGGGTGGATGTCACTTGTGCAGGCACAAATGCCAGTGGACCCATGAGGGAACCAAGGCATACTACTATTACTGAGCTTCCTTGCTTATCAAATGTTATTAGATAAAGATAGGTTTAAGAAATTTTTTAGTAGAAGAAGGGAACATTTTTATTATAAATAGAGAAGAACTGAAAAACTGAAACATGAAAACAATGTGTGTTAAAATCAAAAAAAAAAATTGTACTGTCCCCACTGGGGCCTGTGCTCTTTGGCCTGGTGGAACCACTTTTGTGTACTCTGCCTTAGATCAAATTATGGACCACTTTTGTGTACTCTGCCTTAGATCAAATTATGGAAGATATAAAGTTAGTTTTCAGATATCTCTCGTACCTATGCCTCTATGTGTGCCAAATCCTGGGCCTGACATTAGCCCCTGAAGATCAACAAAGAATTTTTGCTAGAGGACCATCTTGAACAAGGGCTTGGAACTGGGAATCCACAAAGTCTTTTGAGGAGGTCAGTGGGGTAACTAGTAATCTAGAAGGAAGAACAGCACAGCATATGACTAGGAGATAAATTTAGAAAATAGACTTAGGACAGATTGTGTGTGAAGGACATTGGACAGCAAACTATAATGACTTGGAGTTTATCTTTTTGGATAGGGGTAGCTATTGAACAGTTTTAAGCAAAGAGAATGGTGTAATGCAAACTATATCTAAAAAGCATATTTAATTTTTCATGATGATGGATAGAACATATTTCAACTGAAGAGATGAGTTTAAGAATAGGTCCTCTTTCTTTCGTTTTATTTACTTATTTGTGGCATTCTAGATATTGAACTTAGGGCCTTCCCACTGAGCTACAGCCTCAGCCTATTTTTGTTTCATGGGATTCTCATGAAGTTAACTCATTTAAGGCTTAGACAGATCCATGGGATTTTCCTTACTTTCTTGGATTTCTTTGTCCCTGGTCCTGTCCATATGGTTCTACTGAGGAATGGACAAAGTAGGGTGCTGCTGTCTCAGCGAGATGAGGGTGATGGGTCACCAAGGTTTTTGGATAATGATAGAACAGAGTGAATTGCTAAAATCCTACAGCCTGAACAAGGGTAGGAAGGGATAAGGCAGCTGGGAGTTAAATAGAAAAACAACCCAGAAAACCCCCCATTTTCCCCCCTACAAATACAAAGGGAACCTGAATCACATGAAGACTAGGTTCTCTTAGTTGTGTTCTAGGTTATGTCATTACTCACCAAAAAGGGGAAGTTTGCAGGAGGTCCCAGTGACGCAACGGATTTTTTTTTTTTTTATGTAGGACAGTACTAGGAACAGATTTATCACGAAAAAGAGTTGCTGCAATTAAAGCTGTTTCCATAATCCCTTCTTGGCTACATCTATAGTAATCCTAAAGTTTTACCAACAGCCATGAACTCTAACCAGAGAAGAACTGAAATACTTCTCAGAGGTTCTTTTACATCCTGAAGAATGCTTTTCTTTGTTTTGCTTTGTCTTGAGATGTATTTGGATAATACATTGTGCCAGGAGGAAGTAGTATAGACTTGGAAGTTCAAGGCTTGCTAATATCATTTGGTATTTTCTTGGAGGACCAGTGAGTCTAGTGCATGTTCTCCAATGAGATGCTGTATTTGAGAAGAGTTGGTGGCTATCTAAGATTATGGGTCCAGGTGAAGAAGACCTTTGAGGACAGAAGGATGCTAATTACCATAAACAATTCATAATCATTTTTGACTTGACTTAGTAGATCAGTTTTGGGGAGCAGAGCACTGTGATATGAAGTGAGAGGCAAGTATGTGCAGGGATCAAAGTCATGAAAAATTGTAAATTCAATGAAATCAATCTTAAGAAAATATTTCTGCTCATATACAAATATAATGGAAAAATGATGAAAGATCAAAATATAGTTCACATTTTAGCCAAGTCTAGGTCTGTGGGTTGGATTTTGATCTTCCTCACCAAAGATATGTTTAGATCCTAGTCCCTGGTACTTATGATTGTGGCTTTATTTGGAAGCAGGCTTTTTGCAGATATAATCCAATTTAGATGAGGTCATAGCCAAGGCAGTTGGGCCCTCGGTCCCTGCACCTATGCCTGTAAGAAGAGAAAGCACGTATAAACCCGACATGCAGGGGGAACACCAACATGGAGGCAGGTTGGAGTGATATGTTTACAATCCAAGGACTGCCAGCAGCACCAGAGTGAAGAGGAAGTCACAGAAGAGAGACCCCCTAGGGCCTTCAGTGAGGTCACAGCCCTGCCAGACCTTGACCTTGGGCTTCTGTCCTCCTGACCTTGGGAGAGTCCATTTATACTGTGTGAAGCCCTCTGTTGTTAGTGCTCCCTTGTGGCAGCCCCAACAAGCAAAGACAGCTAGACTTTGACATCGGTGAACAGCCCAGGGTTGGTGACTTTCTGTCTCAACAGCTCCTCCCTTTCCATTTATTTATTTGTGGCGTTCCAGAGATTGAACTCAGGGCCTTCCCATTGAGCTGCAACCTCAGCCTATTTTTGTTTTTGACTTTTGAAACAAGGCCTTGCTAAATTGCCCTGGCTGGGCTTGAACTTGTAACCCTCCTGCCGCAGCTCCCCAGGGTGCTGAGGTTACAGACTTGTACCAATATGCCTGGCAGTTTATTCCTTTGGGCTGGTTTTGTTGGCAGTCTCAACATGGCAGCGAGATAGCAGTGATAACTGCCGATTTGTGTATCTTTCAAAAAACAAAACAAAACCCACTCTTCTAACATGTCAGCAAATGTCTGGTTAATTTTAAATGGTTTTGATTAGGTCCCATGCCCAGCAGAACCAATCTCTGGGGTTGTGAAATTTCAGGCCTGAATTCCTTTAGAACCAAGTGTGGAGCTGTCTGAAGAGTGGGAACCTCCAAGCTCTATGAACTATGCAGTGCTTTTGTGTGTGTGTGTGTGTGTGTGTGTGTGTGTGTGTGTGTGTGTGTGTTTTGCCTTTTTCTTTTTTTGAGACAGGGTCTCTCTCTGTAGCCCAGGCTAGTCCTGAAATCACTGGTGTAGCCCAGGCTGGCCTTGGACTCAGAACAATTCTCCTGCCTCAGCCTCCTGAGTGCTGGGATTACAGGTGTGTGCCACCCTGCCCAGCTCTATGTGGTGCTGGGGAATCAACTCAGGGCCTTGTGCTTGCAAGGCAAGTGCTGTGCCATTCCTGCAGCCCTACGTGTTTTCTTGATTGGCTCTTATATCTCATCCCCAGACGTGGAAGTGGAACCCAGAGTGACCTGCTGAAGGTGACGCAGCTAACTAATGGAAAAGCTGGGTCTCAGCTTCAGGCCTTTGCTCTCAATGCCAATGCTCTTATAACTCCCTCATTATTTTTAAGATTCTCTCATTCATCAGAAAATACTTTTTGAATACTTCCTATGTGCCAAGGATTCTGAATGAAATCTTGGCTATTAAAAAATAGAAAGAGAAGTGACATTTTTAGGGATTTCTCTGTGATTGGTGCTATGATTAAGATCTCTATACATTATCAAAAATGTCTTGACAACACGTTTGTGAGATACAATCCAACCCCCAGCCCAGACCCAGCAGAACCAACCAACCTGGACCTGTTTGGCCAATTGCCCAAGAGCAGAGCACTCGTGGTAGCATGGGGTTTGGTTCCAGCTCGGTCCAATGCCAAGGCCTGGGCTCTTAATTACACTGCCTCTCCTGTACTCGTAATTCTCATTAGCAGCCATAAATCCAACTCTGTCTGTTAGATCCAGTAAATTTCAAAGTGGAAAATCATTTTTCTAATAAAACTACGCTGAGAAAAAAAAAACGATGTTAAACGCTCATACATTCTACCCTCATTATGACATCAACCTCCGAGCCAAACTATTTTGCACGTTATAAAGAGCTGTTTTTATGATGAATGGGGATTATATTGGCACTTTAATTGAGTTGGAAACCAAGGTACATGAGTGTTAGTGCATAAGAGATGCAATAAAAAAAACCTATTCCAATGTGGTTGGAATACATCAGATTAATTTGATGCCACTTCGAAATATTTGTAGACTCTACCTTTAAACAGTTTCTTTAATCACATTTGTAGATGAAATATTTTTATACATATGTACATGCACACATTTTTCTCCTCAAAAGAAATCTTCTTTTTGTGGTACTAGAGATCTGATCCAGCAGGCCCTTCCCCCCAGCCACATCCCCAGCCCTTTGTATTTCTGATTTTCAGGCAGGATCTCTCTAAGTCACTAAGGTACCCAGGTTGTGCTCAAACTTGCAATCCTTCTGCCTCAGCCTCCCAGAGTGTTGGGATTACAGGCTCGTGCCACGAGCCTAGTTATCTCCTTTTGTTTTAGTTGAGCTTCTATCACATTTTAGTGGATTAAATGTCTGATCTGATGGGATTTCAAGTTTGCTGTAATAATGGAACTCTTGCCCTCTTATTTGTGAGTAGTAATCCAGGACATTGGCACGCTTTTGGATAAAATTATGAAAACTTTTTTTTTAAATCAGTTGCTATGATGGAGTTTTTGATTAGAATGTTGGCTCAATTCCTTCTATATTTATTTACTTAATTATCTTATTTCTTCTACTTCAGTTCCAATTTGTCTATGATCAACTAAAAGAAAAGTCAGCTTAACTTACACGCCCTAAAATTATACTTGTGTTTGCTTGATACAGTACTCAGCATATTAAAGACAGTTTATTTTAATTTAGGGCTTGTGGTTTCTTTAAGGCCAAATGTCTATTTCAGAGAAAGAATATAGTATTTAAATTATTTAGTCAAATTGAAAGCTTTGAGACAAGTCAGAGTTCTGAGGCTTTTTGAAAATGAGATATCGTGCATTTTGCTTCTTTTTTAATTTGATGAAAAGCAGAACTGTCAACATGCAAGTTGATGCACAGGGCATGGATTTTAAAAACATTATTAGGATGAGTGTTTTGAGGAATTAATTTGCCCAAATTGTGTTGGGCTGTATGTAGCACACTGTGCTATAACTAGCATTGTGAAGTGTGCGTTAAATAGTTCCCATCAATTATGCTTGGCTCTGAATGATTCTGAGAGTTCCTTTTGTTATAAATTACTATTTCCTAAATGCTTTTGCAGAGAAGCCATGGAACACTTTCAGATTTGGAATGTTTAAAGAGCCATTCTTGCCAGTGGTTGAATAACAGCCAGCCCCAATGTTTATAAGAACTCATAAAACAAAGCAAAGTTGAGGACGGCTTATTTACTGTTCTTCCACTGAAATTTCTCCTTCCGTTCTTGGTGCTGGGTCTGTCACAAGTGCTCATCTGATGGGGGGGGCGGGGAGGATGTATCCTTGGGCGCATATTTGTTGAGAGTTATTTTACCTTGTACATAAAAGTTCCTTGACACCACTACTGCCTTACTTTTGAGCATGAAACATTCAAATGAAAACTCCCAATACTTTTACATCTGTGGGCATATCTGTATTCCTCACGTGGAGTTACATGGGAAGGTATGTCTTAAAATGGCAAAACAAGGGGGGTGGGGCAGGAATTATCTGCACCTAGAACTTGAAACTAGACGAAGCACTATGAATTTCAGTGGTATATTGTATGATTTCAAAGAAATTCTTTTTTTTTTGTCTTATTTGGTAGTCCTGCTGTAATTTTGATGGCTCCCACTCCAGTTATACATAATCAACCCTGGCCTGAGAATATTAGTGGAAAATTCTAGAAACAACCTATGAGTTTTACATCTTTTGCTGTTCTGAATAGCATGATGGAATTTCACATTTTATCCTGACTGGAACTTGAATCACTCATTTGTTCATCTTAGCCACATTGTATCTTCTGCCTGCCCATTAACCACCTGGTAACCATTTTTGTTATCAGACCATCTTTCATGGTATTATAGGGCTTATATTCAAATAATTCATATTTTGCACAGAATAACTCAGAGTGCAAGAGTAGAGGTGGCTGAAAATTCAGATATGATAAAGAGAAGTCATAAAGTGCTTCCTTCAAATGAAAAGGCAAAAGTACTTTATAAAGAAAGAAACAAAATCTTACCCGGAAATTGCTGAAATCTATGATTAGAACTCATCTCCTATCCCTAAAATTGTGAAGAAAGAAAAGGAATCTGCTGTCCTCCTGCTGTCACACCTCAAACAAATAAACAAACAAACAAAAAAGGCATTGCAGTTGTGGGGGAAGATGTGGGCAGAAGCAGCAGGCCTAATTTTTAAATTAAACTTTGTCACAGATATGTATGCATAGGAAAAACATGGAGTATACCGTGTTCAGACTATGCAAGCTTTAAGGCACTCAGTGAGGGTCTTGGCCTGCATCCTCCTTAGGTAAGAGGGAACACTACTATGGTCGGTTATAAAGCAAAGAGTGCTGTTTATTAGTTTGGCAAGAGTTCAGTATTTTTGCCACCATTGACCCTGTGTTGACCTTGAGTGGCTGCGGCAGATCAGAATTCTGCAGGAACCGGGCTTGGTGTTCTTTCTTGTACATGACCTTTTAGTTCTTCTTTCTGTCTTCAATGTCATGCTCTGCCTTTTGTTTACCATTTAAAAATAACCAGAGACGAGACATTTTGTGAGAGGCCTATGGAAATCCAACCACCAAATACATTTCCTTCTATGACTGTGCCTTCTAATTGGTAAAATGAATTGTCTGCAAATCAGTAGAGGTCTACTGCCAGCTAGTTGTGATCGCCCACATTTCCTGCTTTGGCAGTTCCTGGCAGCTTGCGTGGGGTGTGTCCATCTCTATGGAAATGGATGTCCCCTTTGTATTTCTGTGGGCTCCAGCGAGCTCCACAATTTTTGATCTTAACTTTCCATGGACCTTTCTGCATTGAGGGAGAGGTGAGTGGAGGGGAAAGAAGCTCCCTGCGAGACACCAGACCGGAGGAAGATCATCTCTTAATGGTTGTTGCATTTGGAGGTTGATTTAGAATGGAGACATACAGGGAGTGCAGAGATTGATTGGGTGGCGTAATCAGCTGGGACTGGATTTGAGAGCAGCTCTGGCACAGGTTGGGCTCTGCCTGGTAGGAGAAAGCATGTCTGCTGGGCAGCGGATTGGAGGGATGGGAAAAACACCCCCTGTAGTTCACTTAGGCTTGGGGAAGGGTAGCCCTGCCGAATTAGGTGCATTCTAGACTTAGCAGCGTGTCTTTTCTTTCCTGTAATGTTACTAAGCCACCTCTCCTTTATTGCTTTATGATCAACCCGAAGCCCTGGTCTTTTAGCGTCCTCCTGCAGATTCCTGATTATGTAGGAAAGAACTTTTGACCACAAGAAAGAACCTCAATCCTAGAGATGGGACTAAGGCCCATTGTCTTGGCCTGAGAAGAGCCCTGGGTCTCAGCCCTGTGCGAGGAGTGAATGACAAATCTGCCACCAGAGGTCTCTGTAGCCCACTGTTCCGGCAGGCCAACACAGGGAGGGTGGAACCTGAGCTTGCTCCTGGTAACCTGATAATGCCATCCCTAATTTAACTGAGCGAAGCAGGAAAGAACACTGTGTGTGTGCATGTACATTTATGTGTACACATGCATGTACACATTTTCTTTTACAGTATTTCCTTAATCCCTTGGTGGTCTGTCTGTTTGCTCTGAGTTTCTTCTAAAAGTCAGGTATGAGCTGCAGGATGCTCCCCAAGTAGGAGACCCGCCATTGGCAGGTGCCACCACAGGTAGGTGCAGTGACATCTGCTGACCTGCCTCCGTAAGCTGTCTGGAGTGCTGTCATAGTGCTGGCTACAGTAGAAGGTGCCAGTAAATCCAGGGTTCCCTGTTGGTCCCCAACCGAGCAGTGGAATAAGAAGGGCAGCTCAGCAGCTGTGAGGGGAGGCCAAGGTCAAAGAGCTGCATATGTGCCTTGGAACCAGGATGATTTTTGCTGTTTGTATCAATCCACTCTAGAAACTTCAATACACTTAAGCGGAGGAGCAACGGGTGAGCTCATCAGGCAAATTATAAGTAGTGCAGCACTGATGGCAAATGTCGTGGGTGTCACATCCTTGAAATAGGACATGCTGAAAACATCCAGCAACTAAACCACAAAGATAATTCATGTACTTCAGTCAAGTTGGTCTGTTACAGGAACAGAGACAGGACCGTTTCCATCTCCCATATGTAGGTTGCTGTGACCACCCAATGGCCTGTCCCTGAAACTTCCGTGTGAGACTCGTCAGCTCTCCTCCTGCCTTGGCAGAGAGAAAACGAGTCGCATGCCCCGTGACATGGTGTGTTGCCATGCAAATATACAGCCTTTGAAGGACAGGTGACTATTCACAGGAGACTTTGCTCAGTGGCACTTCTGCCTGCAGTTGAGTTGTCTGGTGAACATCTTAATAGATTTAGGAACTCTTCCAAATAAAAGACTGGGACTCAAAATTAAGAATCCACCAATGGGCAGGTTGGTATCGCAAGAGAACAAGAGGCCACGCAATACAGACCAGCTGCAACAAAGTGGAATCCAAAGTGACTCCTATTCACTACGTCACCATCAATGCCAACACTCTTCCTTTTCTAGTGGGTGGAAGTTGGGATGCTAGTGTTACAGTCATAAAATATAACCCTGAATTTTCCACCAAAATACAGACTAAATGGGTTTTTATAGATTTTCTTGTCATCCTCCAGTATTCACACATTAAAAAAAAATGGTGCCATCTCTTGGTTTAGAAACATGGGTCTTGGAGGGGCTTTTTGAAAATAAGACACAAATCCTTGGTGTGAGTTCCAGAGCTTTGGGTCCTGTTACCAGAGCATGATGCAGTGTGATTGCTTCTCCACAGCTCACGGAGGGCGGTGAGGAGAGACTGGAATCACCACGAGATGTTCGCCTCAGTGGACAGCGCTATCATCAAAATGGGCAAAATGGCTCCTTCGAGGACTCCAGGGAAAGGCCCTATTCTCTAAAGATCCAAAACACTACCAGCTGCAGCTCGGGGATGTACCGGTGCACGCTGCAGGAGCTGGGAGGGCAGAGGAACCTCAGTGGCATGGTGATCTTGAAGGTGACAGGTGAGGTGGCCTGCTCTGCTCGTTCCCTTCTTACAAAAACGCCACGTGCCCTTTCTTTGGATCCTGAGGTGGATTTTTTTCTTTTGGAGCCCTGTTTTGCAGCTTCAGATCACATCTGGGCTGACAGCTGACCTCTGCTACTAGGATGTCCTAACTCTTCATGTGGCCTAAACTGTGCATTGATGCTTGCCCAACACTTGCTAGTCCCTAAGGCTGGAAATGACAAACATTGTCCTAGAGCCCCTGGTTTGTACAATAGCTGCTTTCTCCTCGTGTCAGTTGTGTGAAAGTGGTCAGTTGAGATAATGTTCTGAAACTCACACGAGCCCCGTTGCTGTTTAAAGGGGCAGTGATTGCATTTTGCTCACTGTTGCATGCATGCATGCGCGAGTGCGTGTGCACGCGCACGCGCACACACACACACACACTCACACACACCTCAATCTTCAGATCTTCAGCCCTTTGCCCTGGTTTGCTGTCTTCATGGCACTTCTTGCAGCTGACATATAATATTGGATTAGTTTGCTGTCCGTGTCCCTTTAAGAGAACAAGAACATCTGTGTTTTGTTCTCGGCTTGTCTCAGCACACAGTAGGTCTACAACAAACACTGCCCACCTAGAGGAGATGTGAGAGCAGCTTTGCAGAGATAGCCTAGAGCGGTCAGCTTTTCCTCCTGGGAATGAAGAAGAAATGAACAGAATGCAGTAGTTTTTCTCCCTTTTTTCTTCCCAGGCCGTGTTGCCTGCAAGCTAAGGGGGTCACACTGGAATTGCTTAGATCTGCTGATTCAGATCTAAGTGAAATCTGTGAGCACAGATTAGCATGCGACCTTGGGTGCGTCACAGGTACACTCTAAGCCTCAGTTATTTCATCTGTGAAGTGGGGGTAATACCATCTTCAACCTAGGTGTGTTGCTAAGGTTAGGTGAAATGTTGTACTCAACTGTGGAGAGCAGTGCCTGGGCTGGGCTAGATGGTCAGTGTTACGGATCATAAAGATGTGGCTGTCACCCCCGTTGAATTGAGCTGTAGACCTCGGAAAGAAGCAATCTGTAGCCCATTGCATGCAATTAGGAGTTCAATTTCAAAGTCATAGGCCTCAGAGGAGGAGCTCCCGGGGATCATCTGCCCAGCACCTGCTACCCAGCTGTGAACAGATTCCCTTAGCAGCCACACCACAGGCCAAGCCAGACTTGCCACCCTGCACAGCACACTGCACATGACCTCCCCTCCACGACCACTTCACTCCTCCTAGAGGGCTGGAGCCACAGCTCTGCATGTCCCCGGTAGAGCTAGGGGGCTGGTCTCTCCTGCCTGAGCAGCCCTGCTTGTGGAAGAGCTCCGGTTCTTCCAAATATACCTGCTCCTCACATCGCGGTTCTGAGCCTCCTGTGGAGAGAATAAGTAGCAGCCTCCTCACCGAAAGAAGTGAAGGTCACGTGGGGCTAAACAAATAGTGGGTCATCCGATGCAGAGACAACAGCCAGGAAGCCTGGCATCTCAGGGGAGAGGAGGCAGGCGGCAGGATGATGCTCGGCCTTGCCATTGGCTCAGTCCTTGGCCTCTCTGAGCCTCGGCTGCCTCCTCGCTCACATAGACATTCAAAGCTATTGAGAATATGCAGGGCATACTTTGTGCACGTCCCACAACACACAGCTGGGCACAGAGTGACAGTGAGCACCCTCTGCCACTGTCATCACGACTGTGACTCTGGTCCTTCCTGCTGGCACAGTGTGAGGATAGGAGTGGATGGCAGCAGGACCAGGGCAATAGAAATAACATCCTGTACTTTGCATCACGATAGAAAAATGTTCTTCAAATGACTTCATGTGTTTTGTTTTTTAAAGGATGTTCTAAGATACCTAGAGAATCAACTTTCAGGAAATACAGAGCTGAGATCGTCTTGCTTTTCTCTCTGGTTGTTTTCTACTTAACACTCATCATTTTCACTTGTGTAAGTATCGGCTTCAAATATTCATTATTAGAAGGGGTCACCCAAGGACATCAGTCCCAGTGCATTATAGAGTAGATCATGTGATTCGTTTAATAATGGGGGCGCAAGAATATTCTCTGAACCCCAGACTTATAGGTCCCTGCACTGAAAGGATCATGACAGGAAGCACCTCCAAATTGTGGCAGATTTCTTTTCATCTAAAGATTATCTTTAGAGTATTTTGAAAAGCAAATGAAGTCAGATGAAGGAAGTAAGTTTGAGACAAGCCAATGGATCCTGCTTTTAAAAAACAAACAAACAAACAAAAAAACAGAAGGAAAGTCACAATGTGGTTGTTTACCATGACAGGGAGAGGTCTGGTCCTGCCTGTGGGTGAAGGAGCAAAGCCAGCCACCACAAGGATGGATCTGTCCCCTTTATTGGGCAGTAAATTCTAAAAACAGAGTGACTTTTGTTACTTGTTGGCTTTCGTGGGCACTAATTTTTCATACAGATACCTACCAGAAGGGGCTTGAGATGGCCACAGTCTTGTCACCAGTGAATCTCTTGACCAAAGTATGCCAGGAAAATGGTACAGATTCCTTTCAGAGAGGATGAGAGAAGGGACCAGTATAGAGAAGGCTTCCAGAATGAATTGTCCAGTGAGCTCACAGGGGTGACCCCTACTGCGTCTTCTCAGTTATTCATGTTTCAACTGGTCTCCTTTATTTCACTTTTTTAGAAGTTTGCACGACTACAGAGTATTTTTCCAGATTTTTCTAAACCTGGCATGGAAAGAGCTTTTCTCCCTGTCACCTCTCCAAATAAGCATTTGGGGCCAGTGACTCTTCAGAAGACTGAAGTGGTGTGAGGAGGACTGCTGTTGTGTTTCTAAAGTTGAGGGTTCGGAGGTGTGCCTGAATACCACGCTGGGCAAGAGAAGAATGAGCCCCACGCTGAGCATGGCATCCCGCCTGTGAAGCCCTTTACTTGACTGAGAACATCTGAAAGTGGATCCCACCCCACTTTCTGTCCACAGGGTTTGAAACCCATCACATGATCACATAGCATGGGGCCATTGCTGATTCTCCATGGCTACCATCCTGGCGATTTGTGCAGCTATCTGGTCAAAAAATCTCTTGGACGTTTTTTCAGTCATACAAAAGCTATCATGAGATGTAGTTGGAAAAGGGTCTCGGGAAACTTGAATGCCCGGAGCTAGCCCTGTGACAGACTTCTGAGGATAGCTGTCCTCTTCCACATCTGGGAAACATCTCCTTGGATTTGCTGTGTTTTGTTGCACCAGCCCAGATGTTTCCCATCTGGGGGAAATTGACAGGCCAAGCTGTGAGACAGTGGGAAATATTTAGCAAATAATTTCCTGGTGTGAAGGTCTTGCTATCACTGAGGAAGGTGGTATGTAAGTAGACATGAATGGTCCATGGACTGTTCCCCAGCAGCTCTTTTTCATCAGGAAAGATGTTCGAAAAGAAGCAATAAAGAAGAGCACCACGTTTATTTTTGTATCTACGTATTGTTCTCAGAGAAGGATTTGTATTTTTCTTCTTTTGAAATCTCTGTCTAGTTAGACAGCGTTGTTAGCCGCCAAGCAACTTACTCTCCAGGGTATGGAGAGTAAAAAGAGGTCACAGAAATAACAGCGAGATAGAGAGGAGAGAGCGCTATTTAGTGATCTGCTGGACATGCTGGGACAATCGTGCCGTCCAATTCCTGGCTCTGCTTGTTTCATTACCTAGCTGTATGATGTTGGACAAATTCTTTATGGTTTCTACTTTCTCATTTGAAACTGGAAGGCTGTTGTACAGCTTGGTTAAAATAATGTATGTGAACCTGTTTTGAAAAAGTATAAAGCACTATACAAATTCAAAACCTTCATGGGGCATTATCCTTGCTCTGCCCTGGTGTTTTAGAGATGAGAAGGTGCATTTCATTTCTCATGCTTTTTATCATTCCAAACAAAGAAGACCACAAAGAGGACAATTGTGTAGTCTTCTGTACAAACTTCTTTGGGAAAATGAAGTGGCCCATTCAACATTGTTCTTGAAGCACAAGAATTTCTCCAAAATGTGAACAATCGGAAGCTCCTGGGCATGGGCAGGAGGGAGCTTGCAAAACGTGACAGTGACTTTTAGGTCATTGCTGGATTTCTTTTGACAAACGTGGTCCCTCTGTGCTTGCTGTCTGAAGAGATTTTGTCCCTTCTGGAACACATGCATTGCCCATATCATTAGTGACTACTGAGTTGGTCCAGTGATTTTGTCTCTTTGTCACTGCTTTCATGCTATTAAAAGTATGCACATAAACAGAAAGTGTTTTTCTTTATTTCTAAAACTATTCTTTAGACTTTAGGATGAGGGCGAGGATGTTGATGAAGCAGCTGGAGAACAGAATTCCAGATGAATTATACGGATATTGGTGGAGTCTCCCCTTTTTCTGGGATAGAAGGCATATATGGTACATGCATGGTGGATGGACCTCTGATGGACAATACTCTCCTTCCAGAGATCCCCATGGATCCATTCTGGAGCCACATTGCCACCTGCCTAGTATGAAGTCATCTTACCTATGTGCATGACCACAGGGGATGAAGTGGAGAGTATTTCTGCTTCAGAAAGATGTATAAAGTCAGGTACTGGGACCTGGAATTCGTGCAGTACATTAGTTAGGATTCTCTAGAACACAGAATTAATAGAAAATACATATGCAAAACTATATAAAGGTATCTATTAAGTAGGCTTACAGGATCAGAAGTGGAGAGTTCATGGTAGCCATCTGCATGACCAGATGGAAGAGTCCAAAATAGCTGTGTGTGCATGGAAAAGCTGAAGGACTCAACAGCTTCTCAGAGGGGAAGGTGGAAGTCTCTGAAAAAGAGAAATAAGGGTGCAACATCAGTCCAAGATGGAAGCTCCCACTAGAACAGCTGATGTGAGTCTGCACTGGAGATCAATGTCCAGAAACAATGGTAAAGACCAAAGTTCTTCAATAAGAAGCAGCCCCTTCCTTCTTCCCTCCTTGGTTATTTTCTCGAGGTTACAAGTCTATTGGTTAGTGTCATCCAGTCTGGGGTGGGCCTTCTTCTCTCAGTTTGCCAGTCTACATGTCAGTCATTCACAGACACAGCTGTAACTGTGCCTTACTGATATGCTAGGCATTTCCTAATCCATTCGAGTTGACAAAGCAGGATTACTTGCCACATGGAGTTGACTCGAGATTCTCAAATAAGTCTCTTACTCTCCAAATGTTGAGAATAATCTGTATAAGTGGATGCAGAAGTTTTAAAAGCCCCAGAGAGGAATGGCTCTTCACAAAGATGACTGCACACAAAATGTCCCCAAAAGCTCTAATTCCCTTTCAGTGGAATTAGCTACATTGCTCCCCCAGAAGTACCGAGAGACCATTTGGGGTATAATTGAAAACTGAATTCTTGTATACTGGAAATCGTACCACCTTGCATGAGGACTTATCTCTGTAAGCCTCAGTTGGCAGATCTTTAAATAAGAATAATATCTGCCCACAAGGTGTATTGTGAGGATTAAATGAGATACTATATTGAAGGGCTGAGCCTAGTGACTTGGTTGGGATCAGAATAAGAAAGAGAGAAGGGAAGGGAGACAATGTCAGTGCATGCAAATGAATCTTTGACAAACTGGTTTTGTTAAAAGGAGCAAACTGACTTGGTGGGTGGTACGTGTTGCCTTCAGAGAATGAATACACAGCGAGACAAATGTCCCATGGCTGTTAGGGTTACAGTGCAAGAGAGACCAGGACAGAGGGTGCCTTGTCAGTTTCAACTGCCTGGAACTAGAAACAGGATTGAGCAGCAGACCTACTCAAGATTTCACCCTTACTATTTGGTGTAAGAGAAAGGAGGAAAGAAGAGAAAGAGAATTTCTTGAGGAGAATGAATTGATTTTCTACTGTTTTTCTACTGTGTCCTATCAAGACATTTCAGAGAAAGATAAATGATTATGGACCATAGTTATTTTTTGTCTTCATGACCATGGAATGCTTTCCTCTTTGGTTCTCCTTTGTCCATGGAATTTGATCTACAGTTATAAGAATTTCACTCTGGGTTGTCCCAGGACACAAATGCCTCATATCAGATTCACATTCTTCCAAAAGACAGCCTGTGGCTTTCTGTATTCATAATAATAATACTTAGGAGGTTTCATCATAGAAAAGACTGAGCCAAGGTTCCTGACACCCAGCAGAGCTCGATTATTTGCCTGGGCTGTGGCCTGTGGACAGAGGCAGAAAAGCAGGGCCACGTGCTTGACCTCAGCCCAGTGACAGTTGGGAGCTCGGTCTCACTGGGGCTGTCCCTAGAGCTGTCCTCATTGGCAGCTTTCTCTGGCTGCACTGACTTGATAATAGTTTGATATCTTATGTTTTAGAAATGCTTTATCTTTGTAAAAATAGCCCAAAACCTTAAAGGCTTAGCATAGAACCTTTTTGCTGAACTCACCAAGAGTTGGCCTTCATTGTTTTGTAACTACCACTGTTCACAGAGTCAGATTGACTTAATTGGTTAGTATGATCCAATCATACAGTTCTTCATTCATAATTTATTATTGCTATGTACTGTTCTTTCAAGACTAGATGTGCTTATTTTCTAATTTTCACCTTTAATTTGTGCAAAAATTGTAAAGTTTTACTGCCCACCCTTTGGCAGTGTGTGTGGGGGTATGGGTGGGTGGGCATGGGTGTGTTTTGATAGATAAATTTAAACACAAATGTACTGTCTAGGAATTTACTCTAGACAACATATTGTTGTGGACAGTTTGCAATATTTAAAAAAGCAGGACCTAATCCTTCCTTTTAGAAGATTACAATGCAAAGGAAGGAGAAACGAGGTCAGTGTTGTGTTTGACTTAATGTTGCACAAAGAATAGTGGGAAGAATACACACACACACACACACACACACACACACACAGAGTGGGAGCATCCAGATTCTTCTGGGAGCACCTTTGAAGGCTTTGTAGAACTGATTCCATGGACTGGACTTGAAAGGTGAACAAGGTTTTAAATGATAGGTATCTCAGTTACTTTTTTGTTGCTATGACTTAATACCCTACACCTACAACTTTAGGGAGGAAAATTTTATTTTAGTTTATGGTTTCAGAAAGGCACAGTCCATTCATGGGCAACTGGAAAATGATGGAATCACATGGCAGAGCTGCAGCTGGAGCAAGAACCAGAGCCAGTGCTCCGGGAGACAGAAATCCTCACAGCAGCATGGCAGAACCGAGACAAGCCATTGGAGGAAGAGTGGAACCAGCACACACCACTCCAGATCAAGCGCCAAGTATCCACCCCTTCCAACCAGGCCCCACCTCCCAACGCTACACACAGGTATCCGTATGTACATGAGGCTTTTGGGGGGACACTCCAGATCCGAACCATGACAGTGGGAGTAGGAATGAGTGGTGGGAATTGCAAAGGTCTAGTCTCTAAGGCACCACAATAGAAACAGGCTTATGCAGAAGTTGTGTAGAGTTGTGGAGGTGGATGGTGCCCCAACCCAGGTAGAGAAGGGTGGAAGAACTTATGAAAGACCAGCAAGCTATTAGGGAGAGTTTGCACTGTCTGGCAGTGTTAAAGGATTCTGAAGTGGGCACCATATCATTAGATCCAATTTTGGTGCGATAACCAGGAAAACAATGTAGAAGGGTGGCAGGAGGACCATGTGGGAGACTTGGCAGACAGAATAGCACCGTGGGAAGGGTAGAAAACAGGTAGATGGAAACTTATTTTTTCAGTTTTTCAGGTCTGGATGACTTAGGTTCTTAGCTGCTGGACATACATTTTTTATTATTGTTTCTGTCTTTTTTCTCCTTTTACCAAGGCCCTCTTTTCTCTTTTAAAAACAGCAAAGTGGAAAGAAAGAGCCCATCCCCTCTAACTTTACCTAAACAGGCAGAATATAGTCATCTGAGGCCACAGAAAATATGCTATGTTTCCTAGCTATCATTGTAGCTAATAAGACTCTCTCAGTGCTGCCATCATAGACTTTTCACATTGTAAGCAGGTCCTATTTCTTAGTTTCACTCCCACTTCAACTTCCTGTCCTGGAAGAATAGTCCTGCTTTTCCTTTTTTGTATAGTTTGCTATTCTAGTTAACCAGTGATGCTAAATTAGGAATCATGGTGTGCATTATCTGAGCCCTTTTGGTTTACAGTTTTATGTGTTTACAACCAGCACTGGATTCTTTCTCTTCTTGGTTCTTAGCCTTTATACTTTTGCCCAACTAATCACATGTGACATCATTGATCCTCAGCAATTCTTAAAAATATGGTCTTACAACGGTTGGTTGACTAGCAACCCTCTCAACAAAGTAGGATAATGAGCTAAGGGATCCTTTCTGGATAGCATGATGGGCTGTGCCCGGATGAAGTGGAATGTGTAGGATGTCATAGAAGAAGAAAATGGTGCTGTATGCTGTGGCGTCTTCGACCGGCAAAGACACCACACAGACTCTCTTGATCGTGGAACGTTGACTTGACTCGACTCGACCCTCTTTATTCCGCAAAGCCCAAGCTTAAATACCCTTCCATACCCACATTTACAAGCAATCTAATAGGCTAACATTAGCATACAAGCAATCTAATAGGCTAGCTCTGTGGCCAAGGTCTGCAATGCTGAGGCTCTCGGGCCCTGAGGGCCCCAACAGTATGCATCGCTCATTACTCCATTGCTTGACAAATGGCATGCCAGGCCTGCTCTGTCCTTCAGAGACAAGGTATTTCACTGGCAGACCCATCTCTTTTCTTTCGCCTCCTTTATTTCATTCTCCCCATAGGATTCCAGGCAGTGCACAGTTAGGTAACAAAGGACTGGCTATCAAGAAAACATCACCAGGGCTGGGTGTATCTGTTTCCATGGTTCCTGAGAAGTTAGAACGAAGGTAGGAGGCGAAACTCAGGCACTAAAAGCAAATCTTCTGTTCTTCTCTCCTTTCAAAGCACAAACATGTCCGGTATCCCTCTGGGCAAGGCAGCCAGACCTCACATAGTGAGTGGTTCATTTAGATTCTGCATGGGAAAGAGATGTTTTTTTCTTCATTATCAGAGGGCTATGTCTTCAAATTGACCATTTCCTCCTCTCGCTCTTTGCCAAAGTAGCCTGTTTACAATCTACTCTTGCCGATTATAGTACTTAGTAGAGACAAGTAGAGAGAAATTCAGATATTGAAAAGCTTTGAGACATCCCACAGAGTTGGAATGCATTTTTCAAAGGGGAGGAAAAATATTCTGCAAATGTGTATGTACTTACCCATGTTCCTGAAAGAGCCAGCTGGACAGCCTGTAAGCGGCTCCCATCCAGCAACAACAAAAGCCCGTGTCAGAAGTCAGGGGACAGGAGGCTGAGAACTAATAATAATTTTGCACTTACACAGCAGTTTTCATCCGAAGACCTCAGCGTGCTTTATAAACATTAATTAAATTGCCCGACAGCCCTGCAAGGTGGCTGTGTATCACTATTTCCAGTTTGTAGGGGGTGAAGGGAGGAGGAGTGCATGGACGGAGGGAAGTTGGAACCAGGCCATCCCGCTGTTCGTGTGGATGGCAGACTCTGAAACCAAACGGGAGCTTTTCCTAAGTGACTCTGAGGCTGGGGTCTGGGGCACACAGTACCTGCTAGAACAAGGAGGTGGCCTGGTCATTTCCTACCAGGACACAGCTTATGCACAGATGAGTAGACCACCCGCCCTGGGTTTGAGAAGTGTCAGCATATTATCCCCAACAAGGTTTTCGCCGTGTGCCACACTGACTCTGTCTCCGGGCTGTAGCTGTGGAAAAGTTGTTTCTGTCTCTGCTTGGGTGATCTCTGCTCCTGGGATCTTCCTTTTTTTCACCCAGGGTCAACCATACCTGCAGAGACCACTCCCCCTCCCCCTGCCAACACACAGTCTGACCACTGTGGACTGGCAGTAGCCAGTGGGACTGCTTTCTTCTTTACCTTTTCTCTCAGGCTCAATGAGGCCTCCTGGGAAACCAGGGCAATGGGATACAAGGAAGAGCAAGAGGCAACTCCAGCTGTCAGGGAACCCTCTTTGCAGGCTGTGAGTCACTCAGTACGGAGACATGAAGTCAATGTGGTTCCCATTAGATAAGGCCAATCTCTGGCCTAAGCTGGACAAGAGGAAGGAGAAATGAGCAATTTTATTTTCTTTGAAAGTGATCTCTTGCTTGGTGTGGTGGTATAAGCCTATAATCCTAGCACTCTGGAAGGCTGAGGCAGGAGGATCACAAGTTTCAGTCTTGAAACTTGGCGACAGTCTTGAGTATAATCCCCAGTACTGCAAAACAAAACGAAAAGAAGAAAAGAAAAAACTATCGGAACCTGAATAAATCCATCCACTCTAATTTACCCAAACCAAAACACTCTTCACCAAATGCCTCATCATCTTTCGATGCTTTTGATTAATAACAAATTTTGAGTATAACATTATTTCCACAGGATCTCCCTAACCAAGGCTATGAACAGTAGGCCTGACTTTTTCTTTAAGAAAAAGGCCCTCTGCTCAGGTATACTACAGATCCTGATGACCCCAGTCTGGGGAGGTGTTTGCATTCCATAGTGGCACTTCATCAGAGGAAGGGTGTCCAAACCACCTGCAGTCTCTTTCAGCTCAGAGGGCAGTTCCTTTGGGACCTTCCCAGATGGAATTTCAAGCCAGACGTTTACCATAATCTCTAAAGTGACAGAAATGTCAAAAAGCTGTTGATGTCTGGAAAGGCTCATACTGCTATGGCCATTAGCACTGGTTCCAGCCTATATCTGCTGAAGACTACAGGTGGTCAGAATCAGATACCCTTGACAGGGAAGGCTGTGAGCAAGACGGCAGCCAGGCCTGGGAGGTGCCCCTGGGAGACACAGAGTGCCTGTCATGAGTTACGTCTCTTCCGAAAGGCTGATCTGCACAGCACACCCTCGGGGACTAGCCAACTTGGTCTGACAAGTGACCTTGAGAGAATCACAGCAGTAATATTTTCAGTTGGTTGGAGCCAGTCTTGACCAATTTCTCCAGAGTGTTAGGTGCAAACACAAGCCTGTGACTCCACATCGCACGTGCCCGTGTGTGCCTTGGCCCCTCTGCTGGGCCTCTTGCTCTTCCTGTGGCCTATACAAGCAACGTCTCTCTCCTCCCTGGTGAGAGCCAGTCTCCTGGCCTCCCCTGCCCTTCGCTGGAAGTGCAGTGAAGCAGTGCGGACAAGAATCGTGTTCCAAGACCATTGAGCAAGTGCTTGTGCTTAGTGACCTTCTGCACCAGTAATTCTGTCCCTCAGGGATTGAAATTGACTTTCCTCCTTTCTGTGTGTGAGCTCAACCTGAGTGTGCAGCTCTGTTACTGATGCTCATCTCTGGTGTCTATTTAAAGGAGAACAGAGAGACTCCTGAAAAGAAAAATGATAAAGGTTGTTTTAAGAATTCCCCCAATAACCTCTACAAATGGACTAGATGGGAGCTTACATTTCCTGAGTGACTTTTAATCTCTCCATGTTGTTGTGTGCATGTCCATGTGTGTCGCTCATGTGAGTGCATGTGGAGGGGTGGCGTGGGGTAGCTAAAGCCATGGCTGAACATGCGCTAACCAGTCCTCATTCCTTCGCCAGGACCCACAATAATGTGAGCAATTGTCTCCAGGAACAAAGCTTAAGAAGGTATCCAAAAATTTAAGTCTTAAAGCAAAATTATAATGTCATATTTTTAAGTAATAAAAATGAATGCCAAAAACTTCACAATGAGCAATATATCAAAAATCTAAATAAATAAACTACTGGCATTGCTGGTTTTTTCTTTTGCTTCAGGTTTTAGTATGACTTGGCAAGATACATACCTTTTCATATACAATTATATTTTCATCATCACAGAATTCTTTTACACTCATTTTGACTTTTTTGCGGTATTAGGTGGTGAAGCCAGGGCCTTTGCACTGAGTTATATCGCTAGTCCATTTTTTAGTTTTTATTTTCAGACAGGATCTCACTAAGTCACTAAATTGTCCAAGTTGGGCTCAAGATTATGATCCTCCTGCCTCAGCATCCCAGAGGGCTGGGAGTGTAAGCATGTGTCATCAGATCCAGCTTTATTTTGACTTTTAAAATGTTGCATAAAGACTTATTGATCTTGAAGACTGAGTTTCTGGAGTTTCTCTATGTGTGCCCCGAGGCGAGTCACTATGAATCAGAGGCAGAGTTCCTATTTGATTGGCTGAAGATACCAGTGGGCATTTACTGCAGTTTCTAAGCTGAAAAGGAATTATTGAACTATTCTGGTTGATAACACGTACAGCCCAAAATAACATTCATATTTTTTATTTGCTTTGTCACAGCTACAGCTATCTTGAATGTTATCTTAGTCCAATTGTGCTATTATCGCTCTATATTGAGACTAGGTACTTTATAAAAAGAAGAGGTGTCCGAGAGCATGGTGGTGGCATTTGCTTCTGGTGAGGACGTATAGTAGATGACCTGGCATGGCAGGAGCACATGTAAAAGAGAAGTTGCATGGTAAGAGAGGAGGAGAGAGAGTTGCGAAAGCCAAACTCACTTGAAAACATCTTGTCTCATGGGAACTAAGCCAAGTCCCGTAGGACCTGATATCATTAGCTCTCCATCACTGTGACAAAATACCTGAGATTAACAATGCATGTGAAGGAAAAGTTTGTTTTAAATCATGGTTTCAGAGGTTCCAGTCCATGGTTGGTTGGCCATTGCTTTTGGACCTGTGTTGAGACAGATACCATGAAATGGAGCATGTGATGGAGCAAACCTACTGCTTCATGATAGATGGAAAGGAAAGGGAGATAAAGGGCTTGGGTCTCAATATTCCCTTCAGGGGCACTCCCAGATGACCTAACTTCTTTTCACTAGGCCCCACCTCCTAAAGGTTCCACCACACCCCCGTGGCACCACGGGTTGGTGACCAAGATGTTAGCATATGGGCCTCTGGGTAACACTTAAATTCAAACTATGACACTAGCCCATTCCCGCACAATAGGCTTTAATCCCTCAGACAGTGATGCCCCCATTGACCCAATCACCTCTCCCAGGGTCTCACCTCTTACACGTTCCACCATCTGATAATATTATCACAAGGGGATCAAGCCTTCAGCACATGATGAGCCTTTGTGAGACAAGCCGCTTCCATATCATAGTGAAGTACCATGTGGTAGGAGGAAAGGAGAGTTGGTTCTCTTGGGGATGGTGCCATTTCTGTACATGCCCCAAGAATCATCCAGGATGTGGAAGGGTACCACGAGGGTTGGGATAGATGTGCGAGTTCATTTGTGGTGCCCAGGCCTGTGGACAAGGTTTGTAGAAGAGCCTTGACCTTTTCTCCCCCTGTTCTAGCTGGTTTCACATGCTCGGGTGTGCTCCTGAAAGTACGTTCCGTAAACACATCATTGTCACTAGTGTTGTCTCCAGTGATAGGCCACACGGGTATAATTTTAATAGTTGCCCTTCAGTGATATGATCCATTGACTTCTGGGGCTTCTTCAAAGCCATCTATGTTGTAATTGTAAATTTGACCTTATTCCACAGCTCTGCAGCACAGTGGAGTATTTCCTGGCAAAGCCATGTAACCCAAAATAAAATAACACTTTCTGATGAGTGATGAGGAAAAGGCTGAAAATATCCCAGCCACACCTCTGCCCATCTTCTAATAGACCTTGCTATTCAATAGCCAGGGTCTTTCTGGATCTATTAACTGGCAAGGTCACAGAGGCAGCCTTCAGAGCTTGGGGTTCCGCCCTTTAGAACAAGAGGTTAATGAGAGGCGGCCTGAGTGTCTTTCAGGTTTGGCTTTCCTCACACATCCCTTCCCACCTTCAGCATCTCCTCCTCCGTATGCCTTCCTTCCAGAGATGAAATCAGGCCTGGTAGCCAGGCAAACAATCCCAGTTCCACCTCTTTAGCCATTACAGTCCATCTGCAGCCAGAGGGACCTTGTCAAATGCCATTATGATGCCATTCTACTTTTCAAGAAAAATTTATCCTTGGAGCTGGAGGAATAGCTCAGCAGTTAAAACATTTGCCTAGCAAGCTCAAGGCCCAGAGTTCAATTCTCCAGTACCACATAAGCTGGGTGTGGTAGCGCATGCCTGTAATCCCAGCACTTAGGAGGCTGAGGCAGGAGGATTGCTGTGAATTCAAGGCCAGTCTGAGCCACAGAGTGAGTTCAGGACCCGTCTGGACTACAGAGTAAGATCCTGTCTTAAAAAAAAAAAAAAGAACTATGTATCCTCCCCCTGGTCTGGAAATGAAGTACAAAGTCCTCATGTTGGCTGTCTCTACCTCACCACTCACCATTCTCCCTGCCCAGCCATCTGTAGCACCATCTCAAACTCTAGTCTCTGCACAGGCTTCCCTCTGCCACGCCCCAGCTTCCTTTCTGCAGGTGATTGCCAGACTTTTAGGGTTGGAGGATGGTAGGGCTTAGGGACCTCCCCAGCTATCAGCATCTGTCTCCAAGTGTCCTCTGAGCAGGGGTCATGAAGTCAAGTGAGAATTCCACAGGGTTAGGGTTCGGGACTCCACAGCGAACTTTTTACTCTGATGTCACTTGGGTACTCAGACCTGCCCAGTGGATTCTGCAGCCATTCCTATCTATATCATCCTTCAATAAGATCCCTGCATCTCTTGGTAGCTGGGTATGGGGGGGGGGACCAGTTGCCTGGCTTGGTAAGCAATAAGACAGCTTCCTGCCTTTTCCACAGTGTCCAACTGACTTGTGATCAGTATCCTGCCTCTGTCTTCTATGACATGTAGAGCCTTCAGTTACTGAGTATTTCTAGAGCTTTAGAGAGCAGGAGAGCTCGTTGTCATCAGTGTCTCCTTTTGCAGGCACTCCACATATGGAGTTCTTAGGGTTCCTAATACCTTTGGTCTGTCTGACTTCATTTCTCTCATTTATAAAATGAGAACATTTTTACGTTATTTTTCAATTCCATTATAGGAGTGGAATGAGCTCATAATCCCTTGGGTGACTTCTAAGCTCCAGATTACCTCACGATTAGTTAAGGAATTAAGATTTGGAGGTATCAATTTACATAACTTACAGAGAAGGATTCTCCAAAGATTAGTAAATTTATATGAGAATAGCAGAGGATTGCAATGTTAATGCATATTCCAGAGTAAATGGCATGTGAGTTCCAGGAGGTTGAGTCAAGGGGAAGTTTTTATAGACAAAATGCAATGGATCACATCAGATATTTTGAACAATAATACTTGGCCACAATAAGAAATGTGGTGTCCGTCTAGCAGCACATGGATGGTTTGTGGAGCAGATGTCCTTACAGAAGTATTTTTGTACAGGTTTGGGGATTGTGGTAAAGAGTTCCTGTTACCAGGAACACAGGCATGAGATCCCTCCTTTGTAACACCCCCCCCCCCCCGGTTTTTTTTTTTTTTTTTTTTTTAGTCAGGGCTTGACAAAAGTGACTCCATTTTGACTCTGACAACCCTTGCTAGGGAATGTTGTATCAGACTTCTCTTTCTTCCTTACTTGATGACGGTCAGAGGGAAAAGGCATAGTTGGCACAAGGGCAACTGGCAAATCAATTTACATATGTGTAAATAAATGTAGATCTGTGTCAATAAATGTGAAAGAGAAGTGTTGATTTTATGTGTGAATAGTTTGCATGATTCCTGATGTTGACACACATTCTGGTTAATTGACTCATGACAGTGATGATGTGTCAGATAGATTTGGGACAAAGACAGGACCCGGGATTTGTGCTGGAACAGAGATGAAGGGCCTGCCTACAGAGGTGTGAGTGACATCACAACTCCCCAGGAAGGACCCACATAGCCTGTGTGACTTATAGGGTAATGGCAAACGGGGCAGAGGTGGATGTTATTGAGCCAATTAAATTGCTTAAAACTCTTTAAAAAAAAAAAAAGGACGAAGTTTTCACTATGTGTTCCAAGAGTGCACTATATTTTTATTTAAGTACATACAAACCACAGAAGTCTGAGCTTCATTACGATTCAATGTACAGAACTGCTCTTTGGCAGGGCAATCACCCCAAATTGCAACTTGGGAAGCCTTGGGTGGCCCCTGTTGGCAACAGCCCGCCATTAGGGCAGTGCTTCCCTAACAAGCGCAGCAGGGATGTTGGGTCTGAGATGACCTGGAAAGGAGGGCTGGCAGCTGTGGTCCCTGCCTGACTCCATGTGCCACCGAGGGACTCATTTGCGTGTTCCATGAGGCTCTAACACCTAGCGGCCCACAGTCTCACTTGGTTAATTGTTATTCTTGCATGCGTAAGAACACTAGGCAAGCAGTGCCAAGCCTGTAATTTGGTCCTGAAGTGGAAAAATCTTTCAAACAGAAAATGAAGCTTAGCTTAGCACCCTCACAGATCATTCTCCTCAGATGTGCACTTGGCCTTGCAGGAGGTTTGAGGACAGGAGCTGGAGCTGTGCTGTTTGTATGCTTTGCCCAGTGAGGCTAACATTGTGTCCCATGGGTTCTGGAAATCCCAGAGCTGGCTGCAGCTCCACCTGGAACCTGGTGCTCCTGCCTTGTTTCCTTGCTGTCAGGGAAGGTCTGGTCTTCCCCAGCATTGTGTCACTTCCCCGGCACAAGCACTTGCCAGGTTCTGCTGGCCATTCCACTCACACTCCTCCAGTGGCTTTGCTATCTTTACTACCTGCGCTTTCTGCCCTTCCAGGATCTGGCCTCTCTTCTGCTTCCTGTTCCTTGTATACCATCAACACTAGGAAATTAAAAAAAAGACTCAGCTGTGCTTTCTTCTTCCCTTCTTGACAAGTCTGTGATCTCAGAGGATTTTCTCTGATTAGTTGCATGGCTTCCACATGCACAGTTAACCCAGTTTCTGATGTGGTTGGCTTTTATCCCATGTGGAGGATAATGTACCAATCTTTGGACACCCACAGCTGGGTTCAGGAGGATGCTGACTCCCCTGATGGTGTGTGGGCTACTCGGATTTCTGCAGGGGCTTGCTTGGAAGGCCGTACCGGTGAGGCCATGGCCTCTGTGCTTTCCAAGCTGTAACCCAAGCTATCAGCATCTGTCTCCAAGTGTCCTCTGAGCAGGGGTCATGGAGTCAAATGAGAATTGGTGCCAGAATGAAAACAGAGGCTGCCGTTGGACTTGCGTGGACTCTGTGGGAAGGAGGAGGGACGTTGGAGGGGGATGCTGAGCCTTAGGGCCAGTCACCCAAGGGACATGAAGCTGATCACTTGAGGAATGAAAAAGGACGATTATAAAGAGAAAAGAGGCTATTTAAAAATCGGTGGGTGCCAGATCCCATGACACAAAAGTGTAATCCCAACACTCAGGGAGGCTGAGGTACCAGGACTACAGGTTCTAACCCAGACTGGGTAACTTAGTGACTTAACAAGATCCTGTCCCAAAATCAAAAATAAACATGGGCTGGGGATGCAGTTCAGTGTCTGAGCTCAATCTCTAGTACAATAAATAAATAAGATAAAATCCTGGGATTTATGTTGGCACAGGCATAGAGGAACTGAAAATAGTGGTTAGGGGCTAAACATGCCTCCAGAGTCAAATATGTGGAGTCTGGACCCTTGAGGAGCATGCCAATCGCTTGTTTTGAGATGTGATTCCATGCCTCAGTTTCTTCTGTGGTCACGTCACCATCCGTGTCCACGGCTGCTCACGGTGGGGTCTATTGAGCATGTACATAGTGAGACACAGTTGCAGGATCATAGTGTCTAAGCCCTGGGGTTGCACCAGGTCCCCAAAATACTGAAGGTCAGATGCTAGACCTTTTGCCAGCATAGATGAGGGCATCATTTGTCCATGAGGAGGAATAAAAAGCGCATGCGGGAGCAATCATGGAGGAGATCTCTTAGAAGAAATCCGAATTGCAGCCAGGCAGCCTGTCCTGTGGAGTGGAGACGCTGCATTGCTTGTATCGCCCCAAATGTAGCTCCAGCAAGTGGCAGTGTATGTGGGCACCAACTGACCAGTAAAAAATTTGCCACCACTCGTGGTTCTGGGCCTTTAAAACTTTACTAATGTAAGAATATTTCCCTCCATTTTCTCCTTCTTTCCCCATTCCCCACCCCTTTTTTCTTTTCGGGAAGCATTATACTAATGGTCTGGAATGCTGGCTATTGCTTGACGCTGTATCAGAGCACAGACTGACACCACTTTCTCTTTATGTTATAGTTATACATGCTTTCGTAATTCTAAGTACAATATCTCAAACAACACAATATTTCACTTTACATATCACCATTTTAATCTTGTTAGTTTTGGCCTATTTCTATTACCTCAACTTGCCAAGGACTTCCAATAGGTTTTTTTCATAGGTTTTTATTATCTGCAAATTTGATTTTAATGTTTGATATGCTTTTGTTGACAAAAATGTTGAAAAGATAAGTTTGAGAAACACGACCTATAGAGTTCTGCTAGTGATCTCCTTACGGTGTAATCTCAGGCCACTAATCCAGTCTCTTTGGACAATGGACTAGCCAGCCATTGACCATCTAACCATTAAGGAGGGATGGGACCCATACAAAGCCTACCCCTCCTTGGTCATGCTGCCTAGGCCAGGCTCACCTTCCAGCCTGTTGACACGAAATTCTTTCTCTGGGAAGTTTCTTCACCAGCTTCCTTCCCAAGCGGCCTAGCCTTATAGCCTCTTCTCAAGCTCCCTTGCTAGCTAACCCTGACTCAAGAGCAATAATCCTAGCTGGGAATGGTGGGAAATGCTGGTAATTTCAACGCTCAGGAAGTTGACATAAGAGGATCCCAAGTTCAAGAACAGCCCAGGCTATCAGGCTATATAAAAGTTTTTGGCCATTCTCGTTACAGAGTAAGACCTTGTCTCAAAAACAAAACAAAACAAAAGGAAAGAAAGAAATATTCCACAAGCCTATTTCCTTTGACTAGATGTAAAAAAGTTGGACAAGTCACATTCTTTCATTTTAAAATTTGGACTAGGAAAATGAAAACAATTTCATAATTCTCAGTAATTCTGGAAGTGAAAGGCTGTCTTGAGGTTGAGTTATGGCTGGAGCAAGTCAAATCTTCTGTCTCTGTGAAGAGAAAAGCCTGGGAGGGGCCTGAACAGAGACATTTTTCAGCTTCGTTTGGATCTTGGATTACTCTGAGCATCTGTGACAGCGAGAGACTCTCTTCCCGGAAAGTTATTGGTAACTAAACGCACATTCTGCATCCAGTTCCAGGGAGGTTTTAGTGCTTCTGAGTCCTGGGTTTAGTAACTTTCCCACTGATGCGACAGAATACCCGACATCTACAACTTAAATGAAGAAAGATTTCTTTAGCTCACTGTTTCAGATGATCGCATACAGTCCATTCATGACAGCTGGCAATGACTGAAATACATGGCAGAGGCTGGAGAGCTGTTCACAGCATTGGAGGCAGAAAGCCAAGTGAAGTAAGGAGCAGAATTGATGCCTGGAGACTTAGGCAGGCCAGAGCTTTCCCAGGAAGAAGCTGTAACAATGTCTCCTCTTCCTTCCTTTACTTGCTTTAAGCTGGGCCCAGAGTGGATCCCCATCCTTCACTCCCTAGCCCCCAAGTCAATAATACAAACATGAAAGCTCTGTCCTAGCTCTCCCCCCACCCCAAGCATCCACCCGCTCCTGCCAGGCCCCACCTCCCCACAGCACATGATTGTTGTTGTTCCACTACATCCAAGTACATGAAGCTTTTAGGGGACACTCAGATCCAAACCACAGCAGTAGTCTTAGAAAAGGTAAAGATATAGTTAATGAGCTGGTTGCTACTGAGTGGGTAAAGAGGATGTACCAAAGAAACAGACATGGAGAGATTCATGACCCCTCTCCCGCCCACCCCAACTGAGTCATTTCTTGAATTTCCAGGTCTGGTTCTAGACCCTTCAAATTCCCAATTTTCTTGAGATAATTAGAATGATCCTTCCAACCTTTTTCTTTAACTAATTAACTAATGTGACTTTCTTAAACAATCAGGTCAACATCTAGCCAGTCACCCACACCGTAAATCCTAGAGCTGCATCTCCAGCTCCAAACCCCACTGTCCAGGGCTTCGTCTTGACTCATCTCCCTTTGCTATGTTGATATTGCAGGGGTGAACCTATTCCTCCAGGTTCATAGGCGTCTACGAGCAAATGGTTTCTGTTGTGGTTTAAAACATCCCCCCAAAGTCTCATGTCTTTTCAGGGTGATTGGAGCATCCACTGGTGAATTCATAGTTGATTGTGCTCCTCAAAGGTGAGACGTGGTTGCAAGTGGTCACTGGTGATGTGACATGGAAGGGCGTACGCTTGTTCTTGGCTCCTCCCTTCTTTCTCTGCTTCTTGGCTGCCATAGGGTGAGCAGCCGTCCTCCACCAGGCCCTCCTCTCTGCCCATTCTGCCTTGGAGACAGCTGACTATGAGCTGAATTCTGTAAAAACCGTGAGCCATGATGAATATCTCCCATTTTAATTTGTGGGTGTCCCAGCAATAGGGAAAGTGACCAAAACAGTTTCTATCCCTCTAGCCCTGGCTGTTCTCCCAGTTTTAGATTCAAGTCTCCAGCCACCTGCTGAATGTTTCCCTTGACTGTCCCCTACACATGATCAATGCAACATGTTCAAATCTGAACTGGTAGTATTCTTACTACAAAAGAAAAACAGAAAACAAAAACAAGACATACAAGATTTCTGGGGGTTTTGTTTGTTTGTCAGTATCCATTCCAAGATATCTTGGCATTCTGGCTGACACCTTTCCCTTTTCTGATTCAGTCAAATCTGTCATTAAAGTTCGGTAGTTTCATCCTTTGAAGAGTGTTTCTCCTTATACATTTTTTTCTGCTAACTATGATTCTGCCATCCTAATGTACCACCTGCATGAAGTTGGGAGTGAAGAAAAACCCCAGTCTATCTCCCTGTGCCCAGCTTTGACTGCTTCACTCTGTCCTCCAGCTTTAGCCACCTGTCAATCTAAGTCACAAAGCCGAGACCCTCCTGCTTAAAACACTTAAATGGCTCTGCATAATCTCTGAAATCAAGTTCACATGTTCTCCATATCATAATGGCTCTAAGATCTGTCTCCTGCTCATTGTCCTAATAACCTCATCTTCTGTCCCTCCCTGCCAAACAGTTTTTCACCCAGAAAACTGACCTTGCCTTTCTTGGCCCAGACCAACATATTTCCTGTCTTGAGACTCTGCCCTGTTTAAATCAGAGGCTCTTTTGCAGCTGAATTTTATTTGGAAAACAGAATCCGAGAAAAATACACATATGTACAAAGTTACTGGTGTTTCCATGAAGAATTTGGGCAGGAGTGTGCATCACATGCCACTTGGCCAATCATCATAACATGCCATATAACAGTTGCTACTACGGTGGGTAGATCTGATCAAAGTTCCCTAGTGCACTTCTCTTGATGGTCCCTCCATGGGTTTTTTTTGCCCCATGACATGTATCTGCCTTGCTCTAGTTATGTGCACTCCAGTTCTCATCTCCTTTCATCCATTCTAGTTTTCTTTATTTTTATAAATGAGGACTAATACAATTTTCTTTGAAGTCTCCAATTTGCATTTTTCAACTTAGCAGAAGCAATACTATCAGAAATACTTTTCTAAGGATTTACCTTTGTTGGAAGGCAAAGGAAAAGTGAATTTTAACTAATAGGTGAATTTTTAAAACTGTCTAAATTTTAAGACATCAGTTTTTCTGACTACAAAAGTCATTTCTGTCCAATGCAAACCCATTAGAAATTATATTTAAAGAAGTTCATAATAACAAACACCACACTAACTACCACAGGCAAATATATTCCCTTTTCATTTGGCTAGAATCCCCACCAGAAACCAGGAAGAATTTCTCCTAAAACCACAAGGAAAGCTGAAGCCAGGTCTACTTTGCAAAAAATGTTGATGAAAATCAAATGTTTTTTTAAAATAAAAGCTAACTACTACAATATGGAAAGCCATGGTATTTAATTGTTTCTTACAATTTTGACTTATTGAATATTTGAATGAACCATACATTCACTAGGTTCAGAATTCTTAGAGAATAAAAACTTAGTGTGGTTTTAAATATGCCTGCAAATTCTTGGACGCGCCTTCCATGAAAAGAGAGCATTGAACTCTCCTCCCCTTGCACATGGCCACAGCTTCTTAGGTATCCATCCAGAGATTTTTATGCATTTGAAAAGCATATGAATATACTCAGTTTTAACTTGTATTTTTTAATGAGTGGTGTTGAACATTCTTCATATTTTTAAAGAGCCATTTTATTTTTACCTTACTATGAACTGTTTATATCCTTTGCCTACGTTAAAATGAATTGATTTTTTTTAAAGAATTAGGAAGAAAATACACATATCAGAGAAACTAAGCTTTTGTCTATGATGGAAGATATTAAAATATACAAATAAAAACATATAAATAAAACACATATACACATATTCTATATATTATCATATATATGTATATATATTATATATATATATATTCTTCCCCTTTCCTTTTTACACATTGTTTCATACTTTGTTATTTTCTTCCTCCCTTCACCTTTCAGTACACACTGGAGCTTTTTTATTCTTTTTTTTTTTTTTACTGCCAAGTAATATTTCCTTGTCTGGGTCCCCCTTACATGAACATTTAGGTAATCCCATCTTTCACTCATACATGTTGTGACAAATAATCAGTTGTTGCAAAAGCTTTTCCTTTTGAGTATGTATGGGTCCACTTGCAGTATAAAGGCTGTGAAGCAAAATTACTGGGTCAAAGGGCAGGCACATTTGTAACTTTCATAGATATTGCCCTATTGACCTTCGTGGCCCGCCAATTTATTTCCTGACTGATGAGGAATGCATTCTCTTTCCTCCAAGCCCCACTGAGTATGTTATCAGACTTTTGGCTCTTTGCCAATCCGAGCAAAAATAAAATTACTTCAGTACAATTTCAACTCGTATTTTTTTAATGAATGAGGTTGAACATTTTCCATATTTTAAAAAGCTTTTATATATTTACCTCACTAGGAACTGTTTATATCTTTGGCCCATTTTAAAAATGGATTGATGATCTTTAAAAAAACTAAGTTGGAGGACATGCATACTAGAGAAATTAGGCCTTTTTCTAGGATAGAAAAAGTGCATTTCCTCCCTGGATTATCATGTACTTGTAATACTACTCATTACACAGAGAATTTTTAAAAAAAATTATGATAAAATTTTATCACTCTTTTATAATTTCTTCATTTATGTCAGAGTTGGAAAATGTTTTCATCTCAACTTACAAAATTCTCTTTGGCTTTCTTCTTTTAAATTTTTTTACGTTTACATTTTTTACATTTAAAGTGTAAGGTGTGAAGTATGGATCCAACATTTTGTTTTTCAGGATGACTTCTGGGGTGGCCCGAATCACCCACTTTCTCTTCACCGTTTGAAATGTCACCTCCAGCATGGACTACATTCCCAGAAGCGTAGCAGCCCGTTTCCAGGTTCTCATTTGACTCATCTGTCTGTTCTGTAGCAATACCTCAGTTATAGATGGATGGGAATGTTTCAATATCTGATATGCATATCCCTGATTCCCTTCTCCTCCGCCTCCTTCTTCACCCTATGTCTTTTTCTTTGGTGCTGAAGAGTGGACCCAGGATTTCACGCTTTATCATTTAATAAAAGAACCTTATCTTCATCCTTTAAACAGCTCACAGTGTTTTCCCAGCCTTCTACCTTCCAGCCATTCGCAGATTCCCTATTTGCTCTTTCTGAGCTCCGTCTGTTTGCCCCAGATCATTACTTGTGTGTGTCCCGAGCAGGCTTCGTGGGTGTTCTCTCACGGCGTTTTCCCACAGGCGACCAGTGGCCTTGGCTTGGTGCAAACACCGTGGCGGGAACACCGAGATGTCACGAGCCACGCCTTGTACGTTTTAAAGTCGGCTTTTGATACTCTCTGCACTTGATCGTGTATCTGCTGAGATCTCACATGCCCCTGGTCCCGGCACTCCATGACTAAAAGCAATGTCTTGGCCTTGCAGAGCACTTTGTGATTTCTGGGACGAAACACAGATAAAACGTCTAACTTAAGCTTCGTGAGGAAGGATGAAAGAACATAATCTCCCAAGAAACGGATTTGTTAGAAAAGCCAGTTTCAGAAGTACCGTCCGAGAATGGAGGAAGCAAAGAGTATGAGAAAGCTTTCTTGGAATCACAGAATTTGCTGTCGCTTTAAAACCTGAAAGAATAACTTGAACGAAAGATTAAAATCAGCACGTTAGGGGGAACTTCTATGCAGGTAGCAGTTTTAAAACATTCATTTCTTCATGCTGGCGGGTATGAGGCCTCTCGGGTTCTTCCTGCCACTGCTTTCTGCGCCACTCTAATTCAACAGCTGCAAAAGGCTTGGTAAATCATGCTGGTACAGGTCCATTAACAGCAAATTTATGTCACCTGCACCGACAACAACCCCGGTCCTTGAAAGACCCTCATCTTCTCTATACAGGGAGCACGCGTCTGTCACACCTGCAGTTTGCCCTACCTCGGTGCCGTCTGTCCCTCGGTTCCACTTTGTCCTCCTCTGGATTCGGAAGGTCCTTGCCCCTCCGTCAGCGTTAGCGTCTGCGAGGTGGGCTCTCGCCAGAGCCGCTCCCTCTCGTGTCCCCCCGCCCCTGCAGGCACAGCTGGCTTTTTAAGTGAGTGAATGGGGTTTTCCTCTGAGAGCAGCTACATTTGTCCTCCGCAAAGACGGATGACAAATTGGTTTTGAAACTGTGCTGTGCTACCTGACTTCAGAGTAATGCCCATTATTCCATAAACGGAATCTTTTTCCTTTTGCTACTGAATCTTACGAAAGAGCTTACGTTTCCCACTCACTAGGAATCATTGACCCAGGTCTGCAGTATCTCTGGAAGTCACGTGACACAGGCAGACCCCCCCCCCCAAGCCAAAGGTCTACTCTAGAGACCAACTGAGACTCCTTTGAATCTGACCCAGCCAAGCACCAAATAAATGTCTCCCACATACTTGTGGCGATAGTCCAGGAGTTTTTAAAAATAATGTTATGAAACAATACTTCGGTAAAATGCAAACAATTTCTTAAAATTTTCTACACCAACATCAGGATCAAAGGTACGGCTTGATAACCATGCTACAAAGGATGGTTTGAGATAAAAGTAGAGTGGATTTCCATCAATTCTAAAATCAGACAAAGTCACAATTCTAAAATTTCTGTTGAGGTGAACAGAGCAGAAATATGAGAAAAAACAATTTCCAGATCACACAAGCTGCTCTAAAACTAAATTCTGGGTATGACAAGAGAAAGAAATCACTTCTCCAAGTTACCACCCAAGATTTAGATATGACTGGAGGATGCATTATGAAAGTTTTGGCCATCATATATCAGGCCCAGGAGATAAAGAGCGCCAGTGGACTGATTGATTTCAGAGATGAGGCAGATTATCGAAGGTGACTCCTGTCTATGTAAAACTCTCTAAATGAAGCCCGGAAAGTACAGTGAGTGACTCTACCTTCTATAGCTGGAAAGCTAGTGTGAAAAACAGCAAATGAAACGAAACAGAACACTTAAGGAGACACTGCCTTTTGGGAGGAGGATGTGCCTGAGTATTTGTTAGAGGTAATTGGGTACAAAGTTTTAACTACTTTCCCCCCTCCCTTTTATTTATTTATGTTTTTAGAATCAGAGAGTGTCTTCCAGCTGCTGATGAATACAGCCTTTCCTTAGCCAACCCATTTTGAAGATAGAGTAGTAAACTCTTTGTTACACCAGGGTATTAGAGGGAATATCAGAAAGGCCAGGATTTTTACCTGACTTGCTTCTCAAGGGTGTGTATCTAGCACAAGAACAGAGGTTTGCTTGGGCTAAATGCTCAATTAGCATTTGTTGGATGAGTGAAATGGGCTCTGAGAATGTCAAGGCCTTCCCACTGAGCTACATTCTCAGCTCATTTGTAATTTTTATGATTTTTGACACAGGGCCTCAGTAAGTCAATAAGCTACCCAAACTTGGAATCCTCCTGCTTCCGCTCCCTATAGTGTTAGGATTACAGGCCTCTACTGTCAAGCCTGGCTTTAAAATATAGGTATATTTTTAGAGATGGCTAATGCTCATGAAGGCAAGAGTGCCCAAGGGCCCCTGAAGTGATAATGTGGTTCAGGTTGTGTGCATAGAATAAATGATACGGATGGATTAAAGAGAGATTTAGAAGGTGAAAGCTGATATGGCTGCTAGCTGGATCTGGGAAATGGGAGACCAGTGAGATGGGAGGACTGAACTTGGGAAAGGAGCGACAGACTCAGTTTTGAACCCTCTCAATTGGAGGTATTCAGGGCCCTGGCTGCCAATGGGCAGCCGGAAGAAACCCAAGTTGGCAGAGGTTTTTTTTTTGTCTGTTTGTTTGCTCTCTGCAATGGGATCATGCAAATTGCTCTATGTCCTGGGAGGTTCTTTTGATATGGTGTTGATTCACTCTAATTGTACTTATCTTACATTTATTATAGTAATCTAAGTTCTTGGCTGTTTGTAGAGATCCAAAGAAGTATCATTCGTTTCCTGAAAAGTACAAACTCCATATTAGTACTCCTTACTTTTTGGGAGACACAGAGACAACATGTTAATATAAAATTTAAAAAAAAAAACAAGTCATTCACCTGCCCTTCTCTGCACAAGTAGGCAGATAATGGCACACATGTGAGAAAGGAGCGGAGCTCCAAACATTTTCATTGGAAACATGTCAGGAAATGGATCTCAACAGCTGCCAATTGTACTAAATGATCAGATCAGGAGGAAGTCAATGGTTTTCTGAAGTGCTCCAAAAGGACTTTACAGCTGAAGGACTGAAAAAGAAGGGCGATAATAAACATTTGATGGTGACCTTAGAAACATCTTAAATATCTTTTGACATCTTCAGTTTATGTTTTGTGAAACATGTTATGAATTAGAGAGAAGCCAATGTCTTTTGCAAAATGCTTATATATAAAAGGATAAGGCATCCAATTTAGTCTGTTTTGGAATAAAATATAACCTCACCCACGCATCTTACTTACAAGAGCTGCTGAATCAGACAAGACATTTCCCTGGGAAATGCCCAAATCATAGTTTTAATAATTTCTTTTTCTGAAATGCCAGCAAAAGTGTGTTTTTCATAAAATTAACTCCACACTTAGAATCTTTTACCTTTAAGTCTCTTTCTGACAACTATTAATTTTGGGAATCAACCAGAGGCCACAAAGTCTCTTTCTCCATTAAGATCTAACCATCGTTTTTGTTCCTTTTGACTGTGATGCCTGGGGTAATGGTCAGGCTAAAAACAATTAGGCAGAATGTAGGTCAATTCGCCAGGTGATGAATTTGCCCATTCCTTTGGATCCTCTGAAGTTTCTGAGGCTGGCATGATGGCAGGTGCTATTTTGAGCAGAGATGAAAGGAAAGGATCTTCAAAGAACGTGACCGTACAATGCATGAGGTTTAGAGAGTACATGGTAGAAAGGCCTGCAGCAAGGGGTTCTCAGTTTCAAGAGAAGCCTGCTGTTCTAGAAGAATCCAAGAAATTAAGAGGCTCCATCTGGTGACATGATTTTTAAAAAAAAAGAAAAGGAAGGAGAAAATGTGTTGCAGAAGAAACTGACTGGAAGGGCTTGATAGCTCTGTAGAGAACGTAAACTGGGAGTCAAGGGCTGAATTCTAGTCCCCAGCTAGGCCCCCGCCTAAAGCACTCTGCATAGGTGGCAAGCAGTTTGCCTTGCTGGGCCTCAGTTTCCTCACCTGTAAAAGATGATCTTTTAAGACCATCTTATAGATGTCTTAGTCCATTTTCTGCGGTTATAATGAAATACCTGCAATTGGATGATTCGTACAGAAAAGAAATTTAAGTAATTCCCAGTTCTAAAGGCTGAGGAGGCTAAGAGCATGATACCAGCCCACCCAGCCTGTGATGAGGGCACTAATAACATGGAAAAGGGGTCACAAGGCAAACAAGTAAGAGCAAATGGAAGTAAACACAGATCCCTTCCTTGTTTTCTCTTTCTTCTTTCTTTCTTTCTTTCTACCTTTCTTTGAATACTTTATTGGGAAAATTATAAAGGGAAAGAAGGAGGGTAAAGCTCTGTTAGTCAGAAGGGAGACTTAGAAATGTGAGTTGTTCTTTTCTTTTCTTTTCTTTTCTTTTCTTTTCTTTTCTTTCTTCTTTTCTCTGTACTGGAGATTGAACCCAAGTCTTCACACTGAGCGACCTCCCAGCCCACTTTTAATTTTTGATTTTGAGACAGGATCTCACTAAGTCCTTACATTGCCTGGGCTGGGCTTGGATTTGTGGTCCCCTACCTCAGCCTTCCAGAGTGCTAGGATTACAGACCTATGCCACTAAGGCCCAGGTTTTCTTATGTTTATTATGGTGCCACTAGTCTCACCATTTAAGAGATTGAACTTTGGGAAATGGAGGAGGAGAAAACATTAAGTTAAGGTAAGGATCTCTTTGCTCATCTAAAACCTGGGAAGTCTATAAACTTTTCTTTGTAGAAACAGAGGCCTTTAAGCAGGTTATATGCATTTAAGGTGGAGCCAGTGGAAGCAGCTTCACCTTCAGTCCTGAGCTTGGTCAGGTTTATGCAAGATTCCCCAGAAAAGGAAGAGTGAGCACACAAAAATGCAACTGTAAACCAGGGGGCAGGGTTGGGGGGAGAAGAGGTAGCTGCAGCAGGAAATATTCACACAGAGGGGGAACTTCAGAAAGTGTACACAGGGAGAAAGACTGATAACCCAATGTCCATAGTTAACATACAGCTTTGTTGTCACAGGATCTGTCCCGGTGGGGACAGACTGCACGGTCAAGAGATGGGCACAAAGGGAAGAGATAGCTTGGGAATCTCTTTCCTAGATTCCCACAAAGGGAAATTAGATACCATGGGACACCATGGGAAAATGAAAGAAAAATTGTTCGACACAAGAGAAACAACAGCTCAGGACTTCTCATGAAACACTCACCACAGTGATGCTTCCAGAAGGGGGTTGATGGTGTACACTTGGAAGAATTTCAGTTTAATCACTATAGTTGTCATCTTAAAGGTTAATTGTATACAAACATAGAAACATTTTATGTGACTCTTCAGCTGGGTTATCAACTTGATTGGCTTGTAAAATGCCTATGAGATTAGTAAAGCACATTTTTAGGTGTGCCTGGGTGGATCGAGGGGGAATGGCTTTAGGTACTATGTCTGGCCCTGACCCCTTCCTCTGTCACTATTCCCTATGCTCCACTTTCCAGCCACCATGGTGCCCTTTGGCTATCATTTTCCTGCCTTGGACCATTTATGTACTGAAATCTCTGAAACCGTGAGCCAAAATAGGCCTCTTCTTTAAATTGCAGGTGTTGGGTATTTTGTACCAGATGTGGGAAAAACCAACCAATCTGCTTCAGTTAACTTGCAGTGCAGTCCATTTAGAAGTGTGTGTATTCTGACTGTTTTAATTGGCTCAATCTTTTGTCTATATATAAAGCCTTGAATTTATTCCAATCTTTGTTTGGTAGAGAAAGCTTGACCAATCCAAGTAATAGCACTATTTTCATGAAAATATCCTTATTAGGCAAATGAGGTGAGAGAGAGCCCACCCAAAAAGCCCAGGCTGTATTGTTTGTTGCAATGGAAAATTTGGCCAAGCTATTTCCAAGGCTTGAGATCACCAAGGGTGTGTGAGTGAAGGCATAGTTTTTTTTTTTTTTTTAGGGGAAGTGGCTGGTAGGGAGTAGTCCAGAGGTAATCTTGTTGACATAGGAAAGGAAAATTAGTGGTTACTGTTAGATATGTGTACACACACACACACACACACACACACACACACACACACTGAACAGCTGATGTTTGAGTACTTAACATGTGCCAAATTCATATTAAGTACTTCACAAAAATTTTCTCCTTGCTCCTCAGCCCAATGCACTTATGAAGTATTAAAAAATCATTCTTTTTTTAATAGATGAAAACACTGAGGACTTAAGGGTAACTGAGCTGGCAGATGTCTGGTTTCAGCTTAACTCTCTAGTAGCAAGGACATCCTCTCTATTGTTTTGATAGCACAGCCATTTCCAGGTTCTGAGGAACTTCAACAACAAACTTGTAACATAGGAATCATTATTTGCATTCTACACACTCAAAGTCTCCTTTAAATAGAATCTTGGTTCATGGAGCACTTCCAGTATTAATCCAAGTATGCCTTAATTTATACATTCATTTATTTGTCTTTACTTAATAAAAGCACTTAAAATACCTGTGAACTCTCTCCTCAGTGTAAAAGTTGAAACTTGACAATGACTTCTCCCATGCTGTCATCCCCAGAACAGCCCATCACTCTTTGCCCAAGGAAGGAAAATCCACAATCCTGTGTTCCTGAGTTTGTTCCTTTCATGCACATAATTTTATCAATATGAATTTCTAAAAGGCGTACTTTGAAGTGATAGGGTTTTTGTTAACTCAATATTGAAATGTACAGAGCTGTATTTTAAAAAAAAAGAAAGAAAAGGAGCTGAAGGAGCTGAAGGGCCTTTTCCGAGAGGAATTAACTGACAGCCAAGACTAGGTGGAGCCCAGAGAGAATCTGGCTTCGTGGCTCCACATTTACAGAATTATTTTCATTTAAAAATTGTTTTTCAGGTATTGTGGGAGCCACTGTGGGAGACTTTTTAATAACTAGGAAGAAAAGGAACCTGGGTCTCATTGAAATTTTTATTAATTGAAAATTAGGGTTGAGAACTTGGAAAAGCTTGTTTGAGATCTAGAATGGAAGAAAATTTCAAGTGTTCACATGAGGGCTTCATTAGAAAGTTTGAAAGGGCTTGAAAACTGGAGCAGGGAGGGAGAGAAAGAGAGAAAGAGAGAGAGAGACAGAAAGACAGAAAGACAGACAGACAAACAGACAGACAGAGATAGGGAGAAAGAGAAAGGGTAATTCCAAGATATAGAGGTATTTTTTTTTGTATGGCTAGGGTGATAAAAACATAGTTATTAACCTGGCAGGTAGGGAGAAAGCCATTGATGGTAATTGGGGAAAGTAGTGCTCAGGATGTAATCTTCCCCTTCTACTGTTCTTCAGAGGAAATAAATGCTTTATTGAAGTGCTTCCATGAGAATTTTTACAATTTCTTGGAAGAGTTGGTGATTCAAGAGGCTTTTGTGACTATGAAACAGTTATTTAAATCATTTCCTGAGGAAAGAAGTTTGGAAGAAGATTTTAAATGATCAAAGTGTATTATGAGCATGTAGGAATCTGCCAAAATGAAACCTATTAATCTGTATAAGCAATAAAAAGAAAAGAATAAAAAAAATTAACTCCAGTTTAGCTATTAGTGTGGCAATGATGAGGACCAAAGAGATATTCACCAGGTCACTGTCCTCACTGTGGCTCTGAAGGAAATGCCACATCCTGGCCAACGGGGGAACCAACTTCCTGTGTGTTGACCTTGGAGTACCCCACCCCCCAACTACTTCCAAGTCCAAACCTGTGACATCATGAAATCTGTGAATGGTATAATATTGTGTTCCAGGGTTGATGGCAGAAAAAAGCAAAGCAAAAAATAAGAAGGTAAGGTTGACAGCGTCGGAGTGCTCACCTAACAAGTGCAAGGCTCTGAGTTTGATTCTCCAGCAACATAAGCCAAGTGTGGTGGTGCACGCCTGTATTCCCAACATTCAGGAGCCTGAGGCAGGAGGATTGTCAAGTGTTTGAGGCCAATCTGGGCTAGCAAAAACAAATAATAAAACAGTAGGAAATAGAGCAAAGCAAACTCTATTTTCCTTTCCCAAAGACTCCTGTGAAGAGAGAAAGACTTGTCATTGATAAAAATGCTTTAAGTCCAATGACCTTGCACCTCAGCCTCCACCTGGAGATAATTAGTTACAAAACCATTTTACTACAAGACCATGGGTGCACAATATGCACAGAACAAAGCAAACGACTCTGGGAAGGAGTAGCATGACCCCGGCTAGGTGCATTCATGCATTTCTTACATGAGTTAAATGTGAAGTGTGATCTTGCAAGATCAATGAGTTCAGTCATTAAGTTTTCATTTTGGATACAGATCGTGGATTTACGTGAATTTTTTACACATACTGCCTGAATTATAGATATTTATAATTTCTTCTAGCTTTTAAAGAGCCCTTTCTTAATTTTCTATTATAAGAAAAGCAGTTATGAACCTGCTCATCCTTTTAAATGCTTTTAGCATTAAATGCACATTGCCAGGCTCTCTTGTATTTACTGCTAGGGTATAGGTTCTTTAGCTTTTCCTGCTCTTATCAGCCTTGCCTGGTCTGGTTCTTCAGGAGCCACGATGTGAGTGTGTGTGAGATCATGCCTACTTGTGGAGTGATAAATTGGGTGTCACTTTGAAGCAGTCACAATGTATCACATTAGTAGTTTGCTTTAAGTTGCCAGTTAATTAAATAACCTCTGTCTTTAACAGCAAAAAATCTTGAGCTTTATTAAGTTAGAAAATTTACAACCAATAGCATAATCAATAAAACATTAACAAACATGTCACCCTCGACAAACCTTTTGTATTGATTTTCACATTCTTACAAAGACTGCCTGTAGTCTGAAAATAAAAAGCCACCAGTAAAACGGGTGTAAGGACACTAGCCAGACATGCCATTCCGTAGGGAAATCATGAAACTTTTGTCACAGTTTGTTCTAATTCTTTGAAAGTCCTTAGGTATCGATGCTTTGGAAATTGCCCCGCTGCCCAGGGTGTTCACTCCAGCGTCCGCTAGGGGGACAAAGCTAATACACAGCAGGACTGTCACTCTAGCCCTCATTCCTGGCAAAGCACAGCTGAAGAAAAGAACTGAAGCAATTTTCTTACCCAACCAAACAGCAGCTTCAGCTTTGGTGATTGGTGTTCAAATTTTTCAGAAGGCTGTAGGTCTTTTCAGGCAGAAATCTCCTGATGGTGACTTTAGGATCCCACCTGTGCACATCACGGCTTCCCCTTTAAGGGCTCTGTGTGAAGAGCCTGGTTTCCCAGAGGCCCTGGGGAGACCAAGCATCTCAGTTATTCTTTTTGTCTCTGGAACACAATACCTGACCCCAACAACTTGGAGAAGGAGAGGTTTATTTTAACTCACACTCCACAAGTCTCAGTCCACACATCATTGGCCAGCCATGGTGGAAATGCTTGGCGTGGAGGAGAACTGATACTTACCCCAGTAATCCAGATATCACTGTATGGTATCTAGGAAACGGTGAGGTGGGAAGGAGACAGAGGCAAGAATATGTCCTTACCAATCACATCCCCAGTGACCCACCCATTCCTACAAGGCCCTGCTCTAAGCAGCACATGAAATTGCCCATAGCTTAATCTGCTAATGTGCCTGCTGCCTTCAAAATCTAATCACCTTCCAAACACATAGGGCTTTGGGGGGCGTATTCCAAGTTTGAGCCTTAACCCTGAGCATTTCTCTTGAGTGGTCTCTGTGGCAGCTGGTAAGGGCTACCGCCATGTTTCTGAGCACCCATGCAAACAGTCTATGACTCTTTGGTTTTTTTCCCCCATTTTATTGATATGTATACATGCAAAATTTAAGGTTGACAATGGAGTTGAGCCTTTTATGCACATATGTATCTTGTCAAGGTGATAAGGGCTTTCCCACTATCCTTTTGTCCCTCCCCCTACCCTCCCCTCCCTCCTTCTTCCCCTACCCAAACCCCTTTTTCACTTTGTTTTTCATTTTAAGTTCCATAGGAGTTGTGCTCTGGGACTCTCATATCAGAGAGACCATTCGATGTTTCACTTTATGACTCTTTGAAAAGGGAATTTGTAGCCTGAATGTGCAACCCCGAGAGTGCAAGCCAGTCAGGAAGCTTGGAAGAGGATGCCATCTTGTGGCCCCTTTTGTCCTGCTGCTCTACTACCAGGTGCCATGTGGAGGTGATGCTGATCATCCAGAAAGGAGGAGCTGGTAGGTGACCATGTGCCTGACGGGTGCATTCGAGAAGCTGTGCTAGTCAGCTGAGTGGCTCGGGCCTGTGATTCCAGCACTCTGAGCAGCGGAGGCCCACCTGAGCAACTAAGCGAGAGTCTATTTCAAAATCAAAAATAAAATAAAATAAAAGTGGGCCCGTGATATAGTTCAGCATGAAGGACGTGGGCTTGATCCCCAGGAAGAAGATGAAGGAGGAGGAAGAGGGGGAGGATGGGAGAAGGAGGCAGAGCTGTAGAAGCAGCCTGCTATAGATGTCCTTAGTCCTGGCTCTAAACGCCTCAGAAGGCAGTGACTCCTGCTGGCAAGAAGAAGAAACTATGCACCCTTGCTGGATGTTTAGTTTCCCACTTACAGAGAACATTTTTTGAAGGAGGGGGGAGGGAATATTTATGTACATCATTTGCCTAATGAGATGATGACCCTAAGAATTCTAAATTTCGACTCTCCCCAAATCACAAGCTTGTCGTTCATTCATTTGACAAAGCACATGCTGAGCTCGTATTACGGGCTGGCACTACACTTACAGTTTGCTTGTCAACTTCATGGAAATCCATTTGATGACCTAAAGCAGTCACAGAAAAACAGCTTTGTAAAGTCAGGCTGGATAGTGCGTGGTGCCGATAGCAGTCTCCACAGCCAAGGTGTCAGGACAACCCTCAGGAAGACGTGGCCCATTGCTTTGGGGGGGTCACTTCCAGAAAATGTCTTCATCAAAGACTGCCCAGAGACGTAGCCCATTCTCTAGGAAAAGTCATTCTTTCCTGTGAAAAGTTATTTGTTATGGGTGCAAGGTGAGTGCCTTGAACAGAAAAACGAACTGAATCTGGATGATTAAAATGACTCTGAGCCCACTGTTTTTACTTCATCTTTTCTTTTGAAAGGATTCTTAGTAGAATTTTCTGTTTCCCTCAGCCTCTCTACCTGATTTCAGGCAAACAGAAATGCCGAGCTTTTTCATTCATAACAATGATTCCTGAGGTGGAATTTGTAGGCACATTAATAGTTCATTTGAGTTGGGCTAGAAAGTGGAAAACAAGAATCTTCTAATCCAAGAAGAGTCTTTAGGAAAAACTCTGGAACAAAACCTTCCCAAAGATTAGAAACCAAAATGGGACAAAAACAACACTTGTGTGTCACATGTTAAGTTGAATTGTGTACATCGCAGTGGGTTAAATAGGGAACATCATACACCAACCTCTGGCGTACCTTATCTAAAAGGCTTGCGACTTGAAGTGTTTTGTATTTCAGTTCTTTTTTTTTTTTTCAATTTGGGAATATTTTCATGCACATAGTGAGTGAGATGTCTTAAAAGTAGAACTCAATTCTGAACACAAAATTAATTTATGTTTCATGGACATCTTATGCACATAGCTTGCAGGTAGTTTTGTGCATTTGTAACACACCTTTGCTTTGACTGTAGGCTTTCACATGAGGTCAGGTATGAAATTTTCTACTTGTGGCATCATGTTAGCCTTCAAAACGTTTTAGATTTGGTTTTATAGCATTTCAGATTTAGAGGTTTTGAATTAGGAATGTTCAGCCTATATCTGTGAGCATGACCCCATTTTGAAAAATGTGGCTTTGCAGCTGAGTAAGTTTGGGATCTTGAGATGAGGTCGTCCTGGACTATGGAGGGATGCCTTAAGTCCAGTCACTGATGTGTTTATCAGAGACAGGAGAGGAGAACACAGTGGCAGAAGGAAATTCCAGTGAAGACAGGAGCACAAGATTGGAGAGATACAGCCAGAGGCAAAGGGTCTCCTGGAGCCACCAGAGGCTGGGACAGCAAGGGTGACTATTCTGCTAGATCCCCCAAGAAGCAAGGCCCTGTAGAACTTGAATGTTGGACTTCTCATCTCCAGATGTGTGAAAGAACACAATTCTATTGCTGTGAAAAACCCACTTGTGACATTATGTTTCAACATCCCTGGTAAAATAATAAAGCTAGTTGTAGTAAGCCTCAGAACAACCTCAGAATATAGGTACTATTTTTATCAGAATCTTTTTTATATTAATAGGTAAGGAGCCTGAGGCACAAGGACACTAACTGACCTGGCCAATGTTTCCCAGCTGCAAGTGGTGGCCCAGAATTAGAATGTAGATCAACGGCCTCTGTGGTCCATGTCCACAACCATCACATTGGGAACAACCAGCATCCCAAACAGCTGAAAACAAGGACATCTTCTACAGGCTCTCTGGATTTCTCTTCAACCTAATTTTTTGACCATGTAAAAATGGTTCAAATGTAAAAAAAAAAAAATTGAACATTTAATAAGAGAAGAAAAGCAAATGCTAAATAAAAGTGTCCCACTTTCTCAAGGGTATTCTTGTTCCATCGCAAATTGCACTCCCACACATTTTACTAAAAAATGGTGTGCTTTTGCTTTCATCGTGACTCCCAGATGCCTTAGAAAAGTTTCAAAGCAACACTTAGGATTTCCATACCAACTATTTATTTTCCAACTAAAACCATTGAAATGGTGGCAAAACAAACAAGACCTACAGTCTGAAATTCAACATCATTGTGTAAGATAAAAAAGGCTTCACTCTACAAAGTCCATAATCTCTGGTTAAAATAACAGTCCTGTAGTAGTAAATATATATTTAATTTTGTGAAAGAATTTAATATAATATTATGTCATGGATGAGCTGAAACTCTGCTTAGATCAATAGCAGCATGTGGTCTTGTCCAGTGCCTCTCGAACTTTAAGGGTTATTCAAACTGAGTTTAGATCTCTTATGAGAATGCAGGATTTGACTCACCAGGGCTGAGGCAGGTCTGAGATTTGACATTCTAACGAGCTCCTAAATGAAGCTGGTGCCTCTGGGCCACAGGTCATCCTTTGATCCTTGGATTGACAGATGTGGGACAGTGGTCCATTATTTTGTAGTCTGATTTTTATCTTTTATTTCAGGAGACTATTGTGAATATAAAGAACCATTGTCTACAGGACGACTTTTAATGGTTGTGCTTATACCCCATTAAATAAGTGTACCTTGATGTAGCTACCAAATCTCCTATTGCTGCTTCACTGGGATTTTCTTTTTTCCTCTTTCTTTTTCCCTTTTTCTTCTATTGTAAATAAGGTTGTGATGAATATTCTGGTCCTACGCATTTGTGCCCTTGTCTGATTCGCTCTTTAGGAAATAGTGCAGAAGCAGCGCTGCAGTCTCAAAGGAAAAGAACACTTGACAAGAACTTTTTAAAGGCATTTTATATTTTTTTCCTTTCCCTTAGCTACTTCCTGAAGTCAGGAGTTGTTCTTCAGATTCTAGTCTAGAAGCCATTCCTGACACCCAACTCAGGGGAAAGCACTCCTGCCTCAGCCTCCCAGAGTGCTGGGATTACAGGTGCATACCACCTTGTCTAGGTCTGATAGCATACTTTCAATACAAAACATAAAACAATCTCTGTAAAATAAATCAAGGCAAAATAAAGGATTTTCCAATAATGTATCAGTCCTGTGTGCATCTTAGCTCTTAAGTAGGTTTTAAAAAATAGAAAAAACCATGTATCTTTAATTTATTCATTTACTTATTTATTTTTTGAGACTGGGCCTTACTCTGTAGCCCAAGCTGGACCTTAACTCACTATGGAGGCCAGGCTGGCCTTAGACTCACAGCAATTCTCCTGCCTCAGCCTCCTGAGTGCTGGGATTACAGATGTGTGCCACCATGCCTAGCTTATGTGGTGCTGGGGAATTGAACTCGGGAGCTTAGTGCTTGATGTAGCACTATCTAGGCAAGTGCTTTAATTGCTGAGCCATTCCTCCAGCCCCATAAATCTTTTAGTGGGTACAGAGTATGAGATTCCTTTGTCAAGTTTAGTTTATGCCTTCTTTTCCTTAAAGTAAGAGATGTACCCATTTTATTCGCCATTTGAGCATAGGGAAGGCTCAGTGTACTATTGTAATGCATAGTCTTATCTTTCTCTCCTGGTGTAGTGACCATCTCTGAAGAGCCATCTGTCATATTCTTCAGAGGAGAAGGCGGCCTGGGGCCTGCTTGTTGGCTGGCGATAGGGCTGTATCTTAGTCTCTTCTATGTCATAGAAAAGGCAATTTATAAAACACGGAACTTTATTTGGCTCATGGGTCTTAGGCTTGGAAAGATGAGAAACATGGCACTGACTCTTGGCATAAGTCTTCATGTTGCGTCTTAACATGGTAGAGGGCATTATGGGGGATGGATACTTCCATAACAACAGCTAAAGCGTAATCAAGTGAGTAGGCAGTTAAGGATAGAAGGAAAAAGGTGGAATTAGGAGAGAAAATAAGGACTTCCAAGACTAGGAAATCTGTATGTTCTGGTCTCTGATAAAAATTGATGGCAAAGGGGCTGGAGGAATGGCTCAGCGGTTAAAGTGCTTGAGCAAGCGCTAAGCCAAGCGCTAAGTACTCGAGTTCGATTCCCCAGCACCACATAAACTGGGCGTGGTGGCGCATGCCTGTAATCCCAGCACTCGGGAGGCTGAGACAGGAGGATTGCCATGAGTTCAAGGCCAGCCTGGGCTCTGAAGTGAATTCAGGACCAGCCTGGACCACAGAGCGAGACCCTGTCTCAAAAAAAAAAAAAAAAAAATTGATGGCAAAAAGCTCAGGAGCACCAAGATGACGTTTCCACTATGGTAAAGTGGTTAATTCCTTTACCCTACATCTTGCACTGTCACAACTATCAACACTGTCGTGATGTGACACTGGGTTATCCAGACGAATAAAGCACATCAGTGTGTAATATGGTAACATGAGTACTATTAATGGTTCTTCATCGGGTGTAACCAATGTATGACACAAAGGCTGCACTATACTCCGTCTTCCCTCCACTCTGCCTAACACACACACACCCACACACACGTGCGTGCACTGCTACCCTCATGCTGGTCTGATGCCTTGGCAGACAATGCTAATCAGCCTCTATACTTTTCCTAAATCTATCTCATTTTCGAGGGCCTCATGCTTAGGGTTGCAGAGTTGCACTAGTTTCAGCAACACCCGTAGTGTTATACTCTGGAAATGTATCCCTGGGCTAATAAAATATAGTAGCCCTGCCATATTGCATGAGACACAGCAGGGCCCACATAGTGAACTCAGATATGACCTCTGAGTCCTTCTCACCGTAACACTTCCAAGAGCTAGTACAAATCGATTGGATTTGGAATGCAAGATGAACCTACTTGCTATTCCTGCTTTAAGGAAACACACTAAGAGGCTGCCAACAAGGAACATATTTAATCATCTTTGCACAAGTGTGTGTTGGGTACATGCATAATGTGTATGCAAATAGAGTTTGCTTAGAACATGCAATTTCCTCCCCTCCCTCCCTCCTACTCCATCCCTAAATATACGATTTCATGAAAACCACACCTGTGACGGCTTATTGGAATGGGAAGGGCTCCAACTTATGTTCTCAAATTTATAACACTTGCCTGTGAATTTCTAAACCGTGGTTCCTGTAATAAACCACAGAGCCTGGCAGAAAGGTGCAAAATATTTATATCTGGGCCTAACAAAGTTTTCATTGGCTTTCACAGCCTGAGTTCGTTATATGCATGTTTGTGGACATTGCTCTTTTTTTTTCTTTCCCTCCCAGTTTGGCTCCTTACCTGTGTCTCTGCATTGCTCCATGTCATTAGCCTGAGTGTGAACTCAGACACCATCATTACTAAAGTAGACATGGGTAACTTCTAATGGCCTGTTAACATTTCCGTGAAAATCAGTTGGAAAAGTTAACATAGGAATGGAAGGTAGAATTTGCACGTATGTTTGCCACCTGCAGTCCATTAATGTTTCTCAGCTTCAAGTCAGGCTGGGAGATACACTAGTTTCCTGACCATGAAACATTTGGAAAGAGTATTGAAACCTGGCACAAGGACAATTCCAAAAGAGGCATCCTCTCAACCCGCCTCCCCATTTACCTTTTCTGAAAAATGGGGCTCATTAGAAGCATGATATTCCAAACCCTTACCTTCACATTTCTCCCCCTTTGTATATGTCTCAGAAATCTTTAGGCTCTGTGGAACAGGTCATAAAATGACTTTATTTTTAGCAACTTATACTAAGGTCACAGTTCCGTCCATGCAACGGTTTGCCTCTGAGATCATGACCTCTGGTGAAAGAGCAGAAGGTTAAGACTTGGGTAGAGCTCAGGGGTAGAATGCTTCTCTCCTATGTACAAAGCCCGGGTTCCATCCCCAGCTCCACTAAATAAATAAACAAATAAATAAACGCAGAAGGTATTTTTTACTTTGTGAAAAAAGTAAAAAATAGCAACCAGTAGAGGAGAAGAAAAATATTTGACATAAGTAAGTTTGATTCACTTAATATGATTGCATTGGGTAATTAAAGGGGGCTCAGCTGGATCAAATTTGGCCCAAATTTTGTAGTCTTCTGAGGCCAAAATTACCCTATGGGAAATGCAATATTTCCCAAATTCCCAACTTGAGTTGCATTGAAATGAAAATAACTCTTCCTTTATGATTATTTTGGAAAGCGTTATAGGAAAAGACATTTCAAGTCTAGTAAAACTGATTGAGTCTGCATGATTCCTTCTAGGAAAAGGCTGGGTGAAAACAAGAACAAAAAGTTTCCCATCCACGCAGACAATCTTAGGTTGGGGTTGCTAATAGGAGCTAAATTAGTCAAGATGAAGGAAAAGCTAATGACCCTCTTGGGATTAAAAAATAGCTCTTTAATGAAAGAAAAGAAGTTAAGAAGTTATGGTAGAGTATTGGCTGATGTGCCCTTTGGAAATTATAAATTTGCAAAATTCCCTGATGTAGTTATTAGTTGGAGTCCAAATTATTGCCAAATCTGGCTCTGGAGAGGTAGCAGAAAGGCACGGGCTGAAGAAATGAAATCTACTCACTCACAGGCAGTGGGAGCTGGAGGCTACATAGGATCTGAGTCCACTCGGGGTTGGTTTTCTCACAGTTTTTGTTAATGCTTCTTGAATGTTGGCTTTCTTTCTCTCCAGTTTTCAGACATGGGGCCCTGGGGAGCAGTAATCCTCGGGCCTGGTTTCTGAGGAGGTTCACATCCAAGTAAAACAGGAATTTTCTGAGCCAATTTGATAGACAATTGGTCTGGGTAGAGCTCTTGTTTTACTAATGGATGAAAATGAAGCTGGGAGTTTGACAATACCCACGGCTGGGAGAGGATTAAAGCTGTGACTGAGAGACTGAGCCAGGCAACTTCAAGTAAGCAGAGGCCTGGGTGTAAGGAGAGAAACTGTCTTGGAAGATGATGAGCCACTGGGCATGGCTCTGTCATTATGACCTCACTGTTATGAAGTCCTTATGCTCAAGACCATTTGTTGGCCACTGACCAAATCAAGAGGACATTATTTTGATTTTTTAGTAAAAGGAAAATAATTCTTTCAAAGTTAGCTCTGAGGAATTGGAGGGGCCCATTTACCTCAAATCACTATCTCCCTGTGTACAGGTGTGCAAGGGTCTTTTATATTAAGGAGCAGAATGGAAGGGAACAGAATGACATAGTAGTCTAGGCTTGTTTCATCGCTTTCTAGACCCCAATTCGTCCTTCCCTCGCCTAAGGTAGTAAAATTTTACTTTGGTTTCCTGGTGCCAACATCTACACACTGCCCATTCATAAGAACAGAGGAGAGCAGTAGGGGGCTGGTGGGTTTTGCTCCAGGCCCGAGGAAGTGTGGAGAAGCCATTTCTCTCTAAAGGAAAAAAAAATCCAAAATTTAAAGTTCCATTTCGCCATGCCAATTACATCATAAGAACTCATGCAGGATTTAGAAGTTGTGGGAATATGGTTTGCACAGTTCATGAGATGAAGCTCTCTCTTTTCTGGTTTGCCTCATCTGTCTCCGCAGATTAGAACAGTGGGCCCCAACCACCACGGGGCTGTGGGATGGTATAGGGCAGGGCTTGGGACCCAGCTGCGAGTGCTGATGAGCAGCCAGCAGGTAAGAGAGCACTGGGCAAAACTCCGCCTCCTGTCAGCTCGCTCCTATCAGGTTCTAACACAGCTGCTAATAGCACAGGGGGCGGAGCTCCACTTGCCCTTCCCCTCTGGCGGTTGCTCGCCATGGCGAAGCTGTCCTCCAACAACCCCCTGCCCAACAAATACACTCTATGGATCCCAGTTCTTGGGAGAATGGTTTTCAATTAAACTGGTTGCTGGTGTCAAAAGGTCAGGGACCATTGCTCTGGAACACACAGCAGGTTCTGAGCAAACACTGGGAAGTACTGGACATTAGAAAGAGCACGTGTTCTGGACGAACACATCTGAGGAGAGACCCAGAGTCTGTTACTTAATTTTGCAGAATTCCATCTTTTGGGGCTGGAGGAATGGCACAATGGTTAAAGTGCTTATCTAGCAAGTGCAAGGCCCTGAGTTCGATTTCTCAGCACCACGTAAAGCTGGGCATGGTGGTGCATGCCTATAATCTCAGCACTCCAGAGGCTGTGGCAGGAGGATTGCTGTCAGTCTGAAGCTAGCCTGGGCTATATAGTGAGTTCAGGACCAGCCTGGACTATAAAGCAAGACCTTGTCTCAAACAAAAATTCCATCTTTTTTTCTATAAAATGGAACTATAACACCCACTTCATAAGGCCATCTTGAGGATTAACCCATACAAAGTAGGCCACATGCCTAGCAAATTCTCTTAACAAATTATCTTCATAGTTATAGATTGAGTAATTGATAAGAATAAAAATACATCTGTTCTACCAATTAGGTACTGCTCTGGGGTGTAGAGGCAAATGCTATTATTATATTCATTTAATGGAAGATAAAGGTTCTGGGACCTGTGGTCAAGAAGGGACACTTGATCTGTGGCTGTCAGAAAAAAGAGCGAGGTGGGGATACAGGCCACTGAGTTTTCTCTTTCACAGGACCCAGGCCCTCAACGTCATTTTGGTGAGGCAGCCTTCACAGATTCTGAACTGTGCAGAGGGAGAATCCAGAGAGCTGCCTGAAGCTGCTGCTAACCAAAAATTTATGGAAGATTTTATTGCTTTTTCCAACTGAGAAATTTTCTTCAATCATTTATGGAAAACATAAAAGCCAGTGGGAATCAAATGGGATGAAACAAAGTCAGAACCACTCTTCCAGATGTTGAGCACAGCTGGTTTTTGCTTAAGCAGTGGGAACAAGGGAGGAGACGATTCATTCATTGCCTTTTTGGGCCACAAACTGCACCTCAAAATCTTTTCTAAGTAATCACATCCCAAATAGAATGTGAAGGCAAATTTTAGATCCTTAATCTCTTTCGCACCATTGCTGCTCCCCCTCCCCTGGCTCTTTCCCTCCTTGTGTTCTTCCTCTTCTTCTTTTGTCATGGGGTTGGTATAAAAAATAATAAAGATTCTATTTCATAAAGGAAAAAAATCTCTCTGGAGCGGTGGTCCTCATGATTCCAGAAACAAAATACAGGAAGGTGTTGAGGGCTTTGTGACATGTTCCGAATAAGACAGCTCCTTCCTGTGACTCCATTTCCTGCGGCCGCTGGAGTATTTGCCTGAAAACCAGGAGGAAAGTGGGAACAATTCTGATTTGAGTACTTGTAACTCACAAGTAGGCCTTAATTTTTTTTTTTTTTAGAGTGGGCATCCTATGAACCTATGATATCCCTGCCATGCAACAGGATCTGGAGATCTCCAAGAGCCAGCAAGTCACTCTTCCAAACTTTTGGCTTGTAGTTAGCAGCCTCTGCCCAAACTTCATGAGTTGACTCTAGAAGTGTATGACTGTCATTCTCAGATCTAGAACCTCCCCTAGGCTGCAAGGGGGACCATCTGTGGGGGCTACTACCAGATTGGCATAGTCACATATTTCATGCCCTCATTTGCTGGTCCTGACACAAATGTACCATTTCTCTTTTGGTGCCCAATGAGAGACTGAAGCCTGCTGCTCTGAAGGAGAGCATGGTGATGGCAAGTGGTAGAAGAAAGCACCTTCCTGGGAAGAAGCCATGTTGGCTGATTCCAGGGTCCCTACCCTGAGAGCAGAGGAAGAGGTTCATTTTGTACTCTGGTTCATTGTGCTGTAGGGTCTAGAAGACACTGAGGTAAGACAAGAGGATGAGGATTGAAATGACGCAAGCAAGGGAGAAGGAAATTTAAAGTGCCCTTCACTTGACTGTTGAAACAAGAATGCTGAACAGAGAGGAAGGCTTTTAAAGGACTGAAGGCTGTTGGAGTCTTCCTTTTGTGCTTTTTTGGGAATGGTGATGAATTATCAGGAAGAAGAAAGTAGAAAGAAGTGTGAGACAGATGGGTAAAAAGATCATTTGATTAGTACAGTGCTTCTGGATCTTGGGCACACATCAGGTAAGGGTGACATGGGACACTAGGCCAGGGGGGAAACATTATCTGGACATGGAGGGATCTGATGGGTGAGACCTCTCCAAGTTTTGGCACTGGGAGCAATCAAGATCTACATTTCCTGGTGCCAATCTAGACCAATCAAGTTGTATCTGTGTCTCAACCATACGGGGGACACAATCAATTAGTGTCTGCCTTGGGGGCCAAAGGGAATGACAACTTTGAGAAGAGGTGGGAACTTACCATTTTTCTTGGGATCACACAATCCAAGAAAGTATGTCGTTTTTCTTGTCGTAAACTCACGCCTCTCTCTTGCCTACTATTAGTGAGTATTGTTTAATCTTTTTGTGGGCACGCCTTGGCCTTCATCACTGCAAGTTAGGAAGAAGCTGCACCTGGTCCAGCCACGTGGCTGGGAAATCCCTTTCTTTGAACAGACTATAAAGAACCTAGACAAGAAGTTTCCATGGTTCCATGTCTCTTACCTCTTATAACAATAGGATGTGATTATTTTTTTTAAAGTGTATTTTCCTCAACTTGCTAGAGGCTCCAAAGCAATCTGGGGCAGGATTAGAGAATCTACATACTGCACGTTCATGCATGTGATCATGGCATGGGGACTTCTAGAGTGGGATCCTTTAGGAGATAAGGGCATAGAATCAAGACTCCCAAGAAAATTCCTCGGAGGCTGCCAGCATGCGTGAAAGGAGATGGAAGGTCTGCCTTCTGCCAGGCCAGGTCGCAGTATGCAGAAGAATCAGGGTAGCCAAGGACAGAGGACAGATCGGAGCTCATGAGAGGCTGGGTTGGAATGCATGAGAACGTGGCTTTGGGACTCCCCACTCCCCCAGGGTGTAGAGCCTTGGTCTGCAAATGATTTAACATCCTCCAGTCCAGTTCCCAGGGTAAACTGTCTCCATTCCCACCACAGGGGGGATGTGCTGTCCAACTGCTAATGGGCAGGGAGCCACTGCACTGCATGTCCCGGCCAGACCTATCATGGCTGGAAATGACGCTGTGGCAACAACTGCTTAAGATCTTACAATAATTACTAATTATGATCCGAACAACAATCGTGGTCGTGCATAATTCTTTCTTTTGCCTGCAGAGCCCATTTCTCAAACCTCTCATTAGGCTTAGAATAGTCTTTCTTTCTATATTCTCTTCCAAAGTTAATTATATATAAAAAGAAAATAAAAGGACCTCAGTGAGAAATACATTTATTTTTAGCCAAGAGGTGGCAATAATCAAGTTTTCCACTTTGGCGAAAGGCGTATTTCCTTTTTTCTACTTAAGTATTCAGATTCATTATGATATTGAACTGAAATTTGGTATGTTCAGGTGTAAGTAGCTAAATCAAGACATTATACACTTAGAAACTCAAAATATGTTTAAGTGCTGGAATAGGGTATAAGTTAAAATTGAGTTTTTTAGTTTTCTGCATGGATAGAATTCACAAGTACTGTTAAAGTTAAAAAAAAAAAAGCTCAACCTTCTGCCTCCAGGAGAGAAAGAAAACCCTACAATAGATTATACACATGATTTTATTTCTTCACACACCAGCACAAAACCACCTGAATGGGAGCTAGTTTCTTAAAAACAAGGGCACTGCATAGTGTAATAAACGCCCTTGAAACATCCCTGCTCATTATGCTGCATCTTTTTTTCTGATATCTTATTTAGGCTCCCCCAACACGGGGGGCGGGGGCGGGGGTGGGACTCTAAGTCACACTGCAGCTCCCAACTGCTGCTCCTAAATTGCTTCTGGAAGCTCAGAGCCCTCTGAGCCCTCCTTGGCTGCTGCCGATTTAGCTCTGGGCTGGGGAGATTGTGGGAGAAGTGATTTGCATCAAAAAACACTAGCTGTCTATTCCCATTAGAAAAAACACTCGGTGTTTTAGTGCAAATTATTTTAAAAGGGCAGATAACTTATGGATGCAGGCAGGGTAATCCACAAAGATGTATGCAATTTTGTTCTGCTGGATGTCCTCAGGGCGAAAACATCAAGGATAACAAGTGCGCTAAATACAAACAGACACAACCATAAAATATGACACCCATGATTAAAATACCCTCTTCAAGGGTCCTTCGCACTTAGGAGAGAAGCTGCCTTGTTAATATCAAGGCCCATCTTTTCCTAAGATTCAGAAGCAGGTTAAAACAATGATCTCTTCTTTCTTGGCTGTTCTTGGAAGACTGGTCTTGGAAGAGTGCGATTGTGGGGCTTTAATTAGACCAGCCTGGGATCCCCGATCTGGGTCAGAGACAGGATTAGATTTAAGGGTTAGGAGCTCAGGCTCTGGAGCTGCACGGATCTGGCTTTTGAATGCCAGCTCTGACACTTACGCACCGTCTTTTCTGAAGTCAAGGGGTCCTCATCTGCAAAAGGGAAATTGAGGTTATTGAGGGGATTAAACACAACAAAATAAAACCAAAAGCCAATACATGAAGTGCATAGTGTAGTGGCCAGCATAGGAGAAGTGTGTGTGTGTGTGTGTGTGTGTGTGTGTGTGTGTGTGCGTGTTCCTCCTTAGTACCTGATTGCAGAAGTCAGGATTGGAGTACAGAAGCTACACTATTCTCTAGTAGAGGTAGGAAGAAATTTTTATGGTTTAAGAAAAATTGCACAAAGATTTTGACAATTTTCAGTCACGAGAAGAAAATGGAATCTCATGACTGTAGAAGTTTGTGAATGTAGCTGGTAATATAATTATCCATAGCTGAGGTTTACATACATCTGCTTTGTTTATCTTTAGTCATGATTAGCACTTACTTGATGTCAGGTGCCCTTTTAAATGCCTTTATGTGTGTTGTTTCATTTAATCCTTTCAACATCTTCATTGGTTTTATACTAACATTATCCCCTCTGTGCCCATCTGGAAACAAAACAGAAGTTAAATAATGTGTCCAGAGTCATAGAGTTAGTAAGTAGTAGAACCTGAAATTATATTCAGGCAATGATTCTAGAATCTACCGTCTTAGTCATTTCAATGTGTGTTTTGTGTCTCTTTATTTTTAATTCTCATGCAGCATCATACCCTGTGCTTTTTACATTGTGGGTGTTCAATATGCGGTCAATGATCACTTAAAGGATGCAAGCATTTGCTTTTAAAATAAGAAAGAAAAGAAAATGTTTGCCTTGTTCCTGTTGGATTTTAGAAAATTAAAGTCTGATAGAAAGAGGGCCTCTAAAGACCTAATAACAATGACATAACACTGATTGTGGAGCCCTGCAGGCAGTGAATGAGAGTCTATGCGTAAGGTTTTCTCCAGTTCAGAACCAGAAGGATCTGCACAGTAAATGCATGCTGAGAAAGAACACGGACAGATGCATGCTGGGAGGGAATCGCCTGCTGCATAGGCGTGTAGATACTTCTACAGAACGACCTCAAAGAATAAGATGAGTGTAATTACCAAAAACTTATGAGGTTGTTATGGTAAATGGACAGATCACAAGGTTGGGATTGACTAGACCTGAATCAGATATCTTACTTCCCCTCTGGCCATTTTTGTGACTTCTTGTACTTTACGTAGCATCCCTGAACTTTATTTGCCCAATTTGAAGGAGGGGAGAGTATAACAAAAGGATATTTGCTCCTAGCTTTCTCGTACAAAGTGAAGTACATGAAGCTGTTGCGTTAATCACAAAACAATGACAAATATGCATTATTAAGGTAACAGCTATTATAAGACCTCCCCACCTACCGGTAGTGTAATGAAGTAGACATTTTTCCTCCAAAAAACGGCAGAGAGATCTAGCTTGTAGGGCTAATTTGGAGACCCAAGATTCTCTTGTCAGTAGCTTCTCTGCATTCCTGAAGTGTGCCGTGTAAGAGAAAAGGACAGGGAATTTCAGTGGGAGGTTTTCTCCGACCAGGAGGTACTGTCCATTTGAGGGCCACACCTCAGGATAAGGGAGGCTGGGAAACGTAGTCTGGTAATGTGTCCAGGGACAAAAGGAAATGTTTTTGACAAATGGCTAACAATTCCAAGTCCTATCTTTTCATGGGTCTGTTGTGAGATTAAATGAGTTGATGCACAGCAGAAGGCTTCTACTCATCATAAAATGTGAGAGAAAGTTAATATGACAGAATGCTGATAATATGCGAACATAGGACAATTCCAAACAATAGACATGCAAAGCTCTCATCTTTGTTTTTACAGATGAGCCAGGCAGGTCTGGCAGCTCAGGCCTATAATCCCAGCATTCTAGGAGGCTGGAACAGGAGGAATGCAAGTTTGAGCCCAGTTTGGGAAATTTAGCAACTTGGTGAGACCTGATCTCAAGCAGAAAATTAAAAAAAAAAAATGGGCTGGGGATGTAGCTCACTGTGAAGGCCCTGCATTCAATCCCTAGTACTGCAAAACAATCACACAAAAACATGGTGCAATAAAGTCTACACCAGATGAACAACCTGTTGTTGTTCACTGAGTATGGGTAGGTGAGGGGCAGGTGAGGTGGTGTGGGTGGTGAGGAGCAGATAAGAAACTGACAATATTAGAGAATGTTTCATCTTGTGAGAAGCTCACACATCTCCCAGAACAATGGTCATTGACATCTATGCAAAGAGAGACTCCTCAGACAGTAAAAGTTCCGTAAGAAATTTCGAAAGAAAAGCATAGCAAGAATCAAGCCAGACTATGGGTAGATCTCTGAGAATGGGCCAGGACTTCCTCCTCCTTTCCATCTCTAAGGCTGTACTAACAGCTTGAGGACGAGTGAATCTGCCATTCTTTCCTGTGTAATAAAGGTAAGTTTCCCAGGGGATTAAAAAAAAAAAACTTCATATATTTTTCATTACAACATGATTCTTTTTTGTTTGTTTGGGTTATTTTTAAGAATGTGGATGTGCACTGAATATTTCAATGTTTCAAGAAAGAATAGATCTTTGAGATATATTGATTTTGTTTCTATCACTCTTTTCAGTTTTGTTTTTAATGTGTTCTTTTTAAGATAAACCCAGATACATTCAATGGATGTAGAATGATGACAATATTTTACTCCATCCTTTGGTGGATTTATGTAATTTGTGTTATATAAAGAGTTTATACATTCTTTTTAACTGTTTCCTCACCACTCTTTTTGGCTCATATTATGTGCCGCTTTTAACCTGATAAAACATATTTTTTCAACTACAATTTTTGTAGTCAATAGATCTAAGATCTGGAAACAAAGCTAACCGGAATGAATTACTGCAAAACCCTTCCCTGACTGCTTGATTTAACAGAGTATGTCATCTTGTTGCTGTTTTGCCTGCTTTATTTTTCTTTCACCCTAGTATATGTTTATGTGTTTATTGCTAGTCTTACCCACTGTTCTGTGTTCGTATGAAGGTAGGGACTTTGTATGCCTTGTTGCACACCGTGTGTCAGATTTGTGCAATAGTGCCTTGCACCTAATCAGTGCTCAATGATATCAATTAAATATATGCGTGCATGAAAACTAGATCTTGGACATTCTGGATCAAATATCTACATTTTCCTCTCTTTTAATGTGGGTCTTTCTTACTCCTGTAGCTGTGTCATAGAAAAATGACTTGTTTCCACCCAGTCACCTTCGTTTATGTTAGTCTGAATGAAGCATAGAATGTCTCCTGCATCTGACCCCCTGACACAGCAGCTGCTCCCTCCCTGTAGGCTCTCAGCCTACTTGAGAGCCACCCTGTTGGTCAGAACAAAGTGTGAAGAGCACGGTGGAGCACACAGTGACAAGGAGACTCCTTAGCTTCTAATGAGTAAATAATTCTCCCAGGAAAGGACACTGTGACGTTGGATGGGGAGTGGAGAAAATTCAGAGGAGAATTTAAGAAATGGTCAATGCTTTCCAGCTGTTTAAATTTTTTCTTTCCATTATTAAGGGAAGCTAAACAGATGTACAAACAAATTTATAGGTAGTAGAATAAGATTTTTAAAACTTCCCATTTCTTGAAATATTTGCTAATAATTCTTCTTGGGGAGAGAGGTGCCTTAGGAAATGACCACATGGGGAAGATGAAACTCTGTGTATATGGACAAGATAAGGATTGAAGGAGAAATTTGCTGTCCTGAAAGGGGGAAATGCATGAAGACACGAGAAAAGGGAAGTCCAGGAAGATGATTGGGGCTAGGAGAGGGAGGTCTGAGAAGAAGCCATGATTGTTGTGGTTGCACATTTTCAGGTTTGTCCTCCATAAGCCTTGTTTCTTGGTATTACAGTGTTTACACAGTGTCATCCGCTCCACACTATGACGTTGGTTTAGCTTCTTCCTGCTTCTCTAGCCTCAAAGTCAATTCTAATCCAACCTTGGCTTCCAATTCAACCACAAGATGACTGCCAGTGCATAAGGGGACTATAAGCTTCCTTGTTTATGTCCAGCCAGGATGGAGGGAGAGCTTTTCTCCCTCAACTATCAAATGGAAGTACATGCTTCATATTGGCTGGAAGAGCTGGGTTATTTGTTCAATCTGAATGTGTGAACTGTGGTCTGGCTGGCTGCTCTCCCTATCCCATTGGGCAAGGATACTGGGATTCTGTAGCTATATCAGTTCTGGGGCTGGAGGCAAGATTAATAATAATAGAGCAGTGGTGGAAGGATGGAGGGAACAGAGGTCTAGAAAGGTTAGACGGTCTGCACAATCCAAAAAGTGAGGAGGGGCAGAATGAAGTCTTGACACAAAGTGTGTCTGGCTCCCAACTCCACAGTTGCTTCCTCTTGTCGCTTGGCTGAAACCCAATGAATGTTCAGAAACCAAAGTATATAATCATCTCCCTTAGGCCTGGCCCTGTGTGTGTTATCTCACTCATCAAACTGTCTCTTGTGGTGGGTATCATTATTCCTATTTCTCTGATGAAGGAACTGTGCTGCAGAATGTGTAGTCTTTTCAGGGCAAACCGGAAAGAATGAGCACAGCATTCTGAACAGGGAGTGGGGCGGGATTCTCTGCATGCCTTAATGAGGCCTTTCCTGGAGGGAGCACTGAGCTGAGCTGGGGTGGAGGAGGGGTTAGGTGTAAACTGAGAAGGAAGGAACATCATTCAAGTTGATGTTTTAGTGATATGTGAAAGTCATGCCCTAGTCCAGAGAATTCTTGGTCTTGATTATCTCCTTTATAAGCCCTTACCACGTTGGTTTTTCATGTGTCTACAACTGCATACACAGACAATCAGACAAACATGCATAGACATTGACACATACAGACACATATGCACACACATAAAGGCTCAGATACACACAGACTCAGATCCATACCAACACTCATTCTCATATACACACACACAGTCAGATACAGGCACACACTCAGATTTCCTGTGAGAGTCTCTCATGAGTCAGAGCACAGGGCTACCCAATGTCACACCCACAGAGTCCCCTTGTTCTAATCTTCAATGTGTGCTCCAGGATCAAGCAGGGCATATCTCCCTTTCCATGAAATCCATCAGGGCATTTCCTGGTAATTGGGCAGCTGTCTGCGTCCCTGACTCTTGATTCTGTGTTGGATTCCATGGTCTTTGGCCCAGGCTCCAAACATAGATCACTTTGTGATTTTGCCCAGTAGGTCCAGTGACCTCATGTAACCAGAAACCCCTGCTTTTGCTCATGAGAGTTGCTTGAGATCAAACTTCAAAATTAGAAAGAATCTTAGATCTTAGAAAGATGTCATCTAATTCTGATGCCTTTTTTATACAGACCTAGAGGTGTGAAATAATTTGTAAGTTCACGTCGGGCTAGAGGCAGGGCTAAAATCAATTCTTGCTCTCACAAGTCTAAGTCAAAGGTCTCTCTTCTGGAATATTCACCCATTCCTCAGGAAGGATTTTGCAAACGGTATTTATCACCCCAGGGAGCAGATAAAGGTATCTATATGGTCAGCACAACATGGGACAGTTTTCAAACAGCTATAAATAGAACAAAGAGATGCATATCTGCAAAATTAAATTTATTGGAGGAAGTGTAATTGTTATCTACAGCACAGATTCAAGATAATCTAATATAAAAAAAGCAATGGAGAATTAACTCTTCCACTGTTTTCTTGAAAATATGTGTAGCTACTTCCTCTTTCTGGGCAATGGTTTAGATTATTTTTATCGTTTCTGACAGTTCTAAGATTTTCAAGACAAAATGTAAAATTTCTTGAAGAGGACATTCCTCAATTGATTGTTTTCTATATAATCCATCAAATACATGTTAATAATATTTAATAATTATACTTACTTCTCATGTATCTCTTTTCCTGATCTTAAGATAACTAATCTAAGCAGTCCTAAGGGAAGCCGCAAGGCAATGAGTTTCCCAACAGCAGACTATATGGAATCTTCTTTTGGATCATCATTGTCTCTCTCATAATAAACTTTTTATTGTTTTAGAAATCACGGAAAGCAAAACATTCACCAAGCTCTATGGAGGTAACACCTTTTACATACCACTTTTGTCAATGAAATTGCTTCCCTTGAGAGACTAAGTCTTTAGTCACTCAGCATGTGGGTCCTAAGTAATGTTTATATGGTGGAGCATGTGGATACCATACAGGTGTTTATGAAGCATCAGGGGCCTCAGATATAAGGAGTCAGAAACAAAATCAGCATGCTTCATTCCAGCTTCCTCAGAAGGATTCAACTGCTCTTTCTTAGGTATACTCAGCTGGCAATGTGTTGACTGAATAAAGAGGGAGATTTAGAAGCCAGGCTTGATCTAAGGGATCTTGATCTAAGTGACAGGAAAATTTGCATCAGGAATCTGTGAGCTCTTGTCTCTACTACCCATCATTTCTGGATGGCCTTTCTCTTGTGGATCCCAGTGCTAGGCCACATTTGCTAGCCACAAGTCTAGTCTTCTACTCAACCTTCACAGCAGTGAGCAATCTATCCCCTGAAACTACGTTAGACCCCCAAGGAGACATTTCTCTCCTCTTCTGCTTTATCAAGCTCTTAAGGGAGAGTCTATGAAACATTAGATAGTACTGACCAATATAGAGTGTTTTCTATTAGCATCTCTGAGGAATTCCAGTGAAAAATCTGAAATAAGCATCCCAAAACTATAAATCCCAAATCCAAAATTTTTACAGCACCAGTACCATGCCACAAATTAGAAATTATGCACTTGATTTCATGTGACAAGTTAGATTAAAACACAGGAGTACTGAAAATATTACATAAAGTTACCTTTAGGGTATATATAAAAGGTACTCATAAAACATAAATGAATGTTTTTTATTTGGACTTGGGTCCCATTCCCAAGCTATCTCATTATGAATATGCAGATGTTTCAAAATCCAGAAAGCATATGAAATCCAAAACAATTCTAGTTTCAAGCATTTTGGATAAGAGACACTCAACTAGTACAAGTAAAAATTAGGTTATTTTCCCTTCTGGATTAACTCAAAGGCAGTTCAGTATGGTGTAATGGTTAATGACAATTTTGGAACTGCAGAAGACTAGGTTCACTATTAGGTTTGCCACTAAGCTACCATGTGACTTGGACAAATTCCAAAACCTCTCTAAACCCAGTTCCCTTACCTGAAAATGGGGACACCGTAGAATACGAAAAATAACTGATAAAGAATCCGAGTGCCTGTTCCAGTAAGTATTATCTATTATTGTAATTAATCTTTGTGAAAAGAAATATGGCCTGGTTCAACCTCCCTCATTTGTCAGGGCCTCCGAAATGAGATGTTATAATCCACTGCCTCACGGCAGTTGGTTGAAGATAGTTAACATTCACTGTCTGGCCTCCTGAAACTCAGCTTAATGCTTTTCCATGTAACACTTTGAATGAAACCTGAAATGTACCCCTTTACCAACTGTGTGAAAAAATTGAGTGGAAAAAAATGATGCAAGGTTTTGGGGTATTTCTAGCTTCCAGTTTTGGATGGTATGCTGTACAACACCAGCTTATGTGAACTATGTGCCTAATGAATAACTGTGAAGGATGGTAACGTTAGAAACAATTATTGTGTTAAAGTTAACATTATGTATGATGTATTATTTTCCAATATGTACATAGTTACGGATACAGTGTCTCAGTAGCTGAAGTTTTTATTCATTTTCACTTGGATGTCAGGATTAACCCAAAGGATGTAGTCTTGAGGTATTAGAGGTCAACATGAAGGGCAGATCAGTTGGGCATCAGTTGGGTACTATATTGTTTACTGCTTAGAATAAAATCTCCTCCGCTCATGCTCTTAAACACAGCTTCATACCAATTACCCAGGTCCAAAGTTTACTTCCGATTCCAGCCTTAACAGACAAGTGCTAAGCCTATCAAGTTTTACTGCTATCAATACATCTGTCTTCCAGGAGCAACTGGTCACAGCCATTTCCAACACAAAGCCCTTGGGTCACCCTTTCTTCTTTTTATAGTCTGTTTCCAGACACCCGGTGACCCATAAAGTTAACTTATAACTAAGTCACAGCCATGATCAGAGCTGTTGTTCTTGTGTCTTCATCTAAAGTTGCCCTTTCCCAGAACAAACACACACAGGGACAATGAATCATGCTGTCTGTCCCTTGTGGGGTCATTCTTTTCAGTCCAACCCTAGGTCTTGGGTGCCTAACCCAGACTGTTCCCTTTAAACATTCTCCAAACACTGGAGTTTTCTTGGGTTGCTTTGTTTGGCCTAATGAACGAACCTACTGCATTTAAAGTCCAGCCAATGTGGACTGGGGACTGGGATATGACTCCTGCTTGGTGATTTGGGGTCAAGGCCCATGATGGGCTCTAACCACCTGTGCAAACACAACAAGAACTCAGTTGCTATTTCTAGTTTGATGTCCCTGTGGTGTCATTTATGACCTAATTTGTCTTCTTGCCCTCCCCTTCTTCTCTAAATAGAGTATACACATTTTAGAGAGGATGATGAGAGACTCAGCATGTAGGCAGGATGGAAAGAGATTATTCAACTTAAAGAAACTCATTAGGACCTTGGCTCCAGGAATATGCATGCCTATGATTACTAAAATACTGAACCTTATTTTCTAGGTCTGGACAGGTTAGTAAGGTTATTTAACTTGATCAAGGTTAGAGATCTAGTTAAAGGCATCCGCAATGTGGTGCTTTCTCATTACCCTGCACTGTTTCATTAAAATCTAATTTTATTCTCTGGCAGAGAGATTGCTAGAGAGGGATTCATGAAATGTGTTTTGGTTTTCGTAAAGCTGGTGATGATCGCCTGCAATCTATTCATAAATGTAGAAACAAAGTAGGGCTTCAAGCTCATCATAGAAATATTTGATATCAGAAATTTTGGGCACATAGGATTTTGAAAATGAAAAGTACTTCCATAGTTATCTAGTACAATGAGCCTCAAACTGTTTTCACTGGAATCCCAAGCTTTCACCCAGGTGCCTCAAGGGTCTTCAGAAGGTAAAAGAAGTGAGTATACAGAACACAGAGCTTTCTCCTTCAAGGCTTCCGATGCAAGCCTGTCTCTGCCTTATATCTTGGGATTTTGTGTTAAATTTTATTTTAAAAGGGTAGTTGACTGCTTCTAAAGAAAATTTTCAAAATGTAAATCTAGTTCAAATCCCTCAATTTATAAATGAGAAACTTGAGAACTTAAATTTGGATCCTGTGGAGTTGTCAAGTAACAATATATATTTCATTCTAGAGATGAAAAAAATTGAAATTCAAATCTTAAAGATTTGTAGAAAGTTAGGGACTTTGCCAAGTAGCAGAGCCAGGGTTGGAACCAGGTATAGTGTTTTTATTCCTAGCCCACAACTCCTTCCATCATGTCATATGAATAATATTAAACACAGGATGGTCTTATTGTTCTGTGACTGAGAAAGTCCCAGGAAGAATGAATGACTTCCTCTACAGAGGAGTAGAGGAGCTGATGAGGGTAGCACAAGTCACTTGGAGTAGGGGAGGTGACTTACATGGGGTAGTCCATCCCTATTTCCTTTCTTCAAGGATCATTTCCTTCTGCTAATCTTTTGCTTTGATGCTCTTTCCAACCTAAGCTGAGTCCTGCCACTTACAGCTCAACACACATTTGTTGATTCAGGCTAAATGCACATCCGCATAGCATCTTCAAAACCCTGCTCTGTCCAGGAATTCAACAGTATGGTACACTTGAACATCATATACGGTGACAAATTTGCAGAAATGTAATCGTTAATCAATCCAGGACAGGTCCGCAGCTTTTTCCTCTAGTCAAAGAACTTAGCAGGTAGTGTCTCTTAAAGGAAGAAAGCATGACTCGGAATAGACCATGTAACTAAGTGGCCATGGCAGTTTGCCGTGGCTCCTGAGTACCAGGCTTCATTCTCAGTGGCATCTGTCACTCTGATCTCTGTTCCTGACAGAGGAAAGTACCCACTTGTAAGTCATTCCCATAAGCTACCTGACAGATGTTCAGTTGCTTTCACGGGTAGCTTGACCTTGGGACCAGAAAGTTCATAAATTTCAGCTAAAATGGTTAAAATCTGTAGCACTGTAGTAGGTTATCAAAGTATCTACACATCTTTCTATGGGGAACTTTGAGAATAGGGTGGCTGCATCCTACAGGTTGAAATATCCTTGTTTCAGTAATAACACTTTACAACCGTATCAGTGTATAGTTTTCCAAAGTGCTCCGGAATAGGGACATAGATTAGATGCCCCTTTTAGGACATATGCTCCCTCGATTGGTTTCAGAGGAAGAAAACCCGAGGTGAACTCTGAGCAGCAAGGAGAGAAAAACAAAGACCCATGAACAGGGTGAAATGTGTGCCCAGACCAGAAACCACAAGACAGAGGATCTGATGGAAACCATGCCTGCCTGTCTCCCTGATCTCGCCAAGCCTTTTGTGTTGTCTTGACTGCGATCATGGGTGGGCTAGTTTATGTCAACACAGTGGCATTACTGTAAAAATCATTATTTGTACTTCTGGATGTGGCTTTCCCATTGAAAATAATTAAAACCAACTAAGCTGACTTTCTTTCTAACCCAGTTCCTGGGTTTCCTCTGGTTCTGGCCGCTTGGGGCCAATACCGGCTCTGGGAGGTCCAGGACAAGGTGGCCAGCTCAGAGCCGGCCACAAACTGCCAGGACGTGCCTTATGGTCTTTTAATCCCCTGATGGAGATCTAAGGGACAGCCTCAGCTCCCACCGAAGCAACAAGTGGCCGGCGCAGAGGCCCCCGGCCCCGCCTCCCGGGCTTGCCCCACCTGGCTGGCACTTCGCGGTCTCCCGCGGCGCCGATGGAGGGCGCCCTGAGGAGCGCGGGCGTGGGAAAGCCCTATGTTACGGCGCTGGCACGCCCCCTCTGCGGTGACGGGCTCCCCGTGCGAGAGAAGGGAGCGAGCGCCCACCCGGGATCCCCCGCCACGGCCTCAGCGGGATCCGGGGGCGGGGCCGTCGCCTCTTCGCCCAGCACCTCCTCCCCACGCGCGGCGAGCGCGCGCACCACCTGCCTCGTGTTCCCATTGGCTACTGCCTGTTGCTAACCCACGTGACCGGCGCCGAAGCGTCCCGCCCCGCGCCCCGCCCCGCGGGCTCCCGCTCGGCCGGCGCGTTCCTGCGGACGTGCGCTGCCCGGCGCCGGCTGGCGTCCAGGCCGCCCCGCCTGCTTGCCTCTTCTCCGTGCGGCGCCCGGAGCCTGCCTGTGCCCACAAGGTGGCAGTGCCGCGCTGCGGGTGCCCTTGCCCCAGGCTGTGCGAGCCGCGCGGGGCGGCGGGTGCCCGCGCAGACCTGCGCTACAGAAGTTGTGCACGCCTCGTGACCGGCCGGCATGCTCTCCCGCGGTCCAGGCGACCCCGACGTTTCTCGGGGGCCCTGGGCCAGGGGATTTGCACTTTCACGTTTTGCGATGTTGCGAATCCAGGGAATCAGCTTCCGGGGTCTGTCGTTGACTCAAGTTTGGGGATGTTTCCAGCCAGGAGTGTTTTGTTTTGCTTTTGCTTAGGGACCGTAGAGTAAGAACTGATTCCTTAAGAGATGTAATGGACACCAGCTGTGCAAGTGACTTTTTCTTCTGGGCTTTCTCTCTAGCGCAGCCTCCCCTTTCGTGGGCGAAAGGCGCAACCAGGTATCCCCACCTGTCTAGGAAAGGGAGGGAGGACCAGGAAGCGCCGGCTCGGCAGCTGTCCCCGGGATGCCCTTAATTCCCAGGACGCGAGCGATAAGCTTGTCTGACCTCGTGTGACCCCGCCGCAGGCGCCTGGCGTCCTCGTTTAGTGTGAGGCATTGGAGAGCCTTCTTTTCTTTCTGCTCCCTGGAATATTTGTCGCCGCCACCGTTCACTCTTCTTGTTTGCTTGTGGCTGGTCCCCCCTTCCCCCCGCGCCCCTCCGACATACAGAAAAGCACAGGGTCGGCGCTGTTCCTTGTACTTCACATGTCCTTTTGGAAGGGTTTTCCCCACCACTTCACACAAAAAAAGGTCTGTGAACGTCAAGATGAGTCCAGTCCCTGGGGCTGGTTGCCTACAAGTGGATCAGGAAAGAGGAGCACACCTTGGCTGCTCATTGTCCACACTTGGCCAGAATTTCTGTCCCTTGGTAGTTCTTTCTCAACAAGTGAACCCTCTAAGCTGGCCTTCAGGTAATTGCCCACAATGCCCCAGTCAGCCCCAACTTGGCATATTTGTCCACTCCTCACAGGGCACTAGAAAGTACTGGAATTTTTGCTGAAACCCATGCATCGAATACCGTGAGGCAAACAATTCCCGCTCCCATTCTCTGATGAGGTGCAGGCCATCTCTGGGGTTCTGCTGAGTGGCTACTGCCACCTCACACACCCTCTGGCTGAGGACCCAGGAGAGGCCAGCAGGAAATATTTCCTTTTAGAGAGGTAGGCACGGGCTGTGCTTGTTCACCTACCACCTCTGGAGAACCAGAGTTACCTGCAGCACTTTACAGGTATCTACTAGACTTTGGAGACTTTTGGGGACCTAGCAGATGGGAAAACTGGGAACGTTGATTAGAGTGGTGCAAGAGGGAGGTATCAGCACATGTGCATTAGCCTCCTGAGGGAAGCGAATAGGACCTGCTTCCCTTCCTCAGGGGCAGGAGACAACTTGACCACCACAAACCAGGATCTGGGGGCCTGAGAGAGTGGTCACCCAGCCCAGGGTACCTATTCAAGGTACTGCAGCCAACAATGGGCGATTTGAAGCCCAAGATGAAAGCTAGCAACCAAACGAAGAGAAAGTGAAATCGTTTATGGTAAAATGAAATAGCTACACAGTAGTCAAATGAGACTGGTTTCCTTCTATGGTTTAAAAACTAGATCTAAATGTACTTCTGAAAGAGAAAAGCTCTCCAAACCACAAATTCTGGTATCCTTCCTGGAAAGCCTGAGTCTATTCCAAAGGATTAATGCAGCATAAAATTCATTTGGAGGTGTATGTTTTTAAAAGCAAATGTATATTTTTTCTAATCATACTCATCATTTCTAACTCAATCTTTATTTATATGTGCTCTGTACAACCAGGTATGAAATTGTGAGGAAAGCAACGATATTGTCTAGTTCTGTGCCTTCTCATTTGCACCAAATATGTAAGCAGGTAACTTGTGCATGAAAAAGTACAAAAACCTATGTGCTTGCGTTAGATTGAGAAGAGATCCTATCTATTGGGAAAACTTTCTATATCAGCAGAGCTAGGGCATGGGGTGTTAGCTGTACAGAAGATTGAAGGGACAGACTGAAGAAAAGGAGCCATAATAGAAGGTCCTCAGGGACATTTGGCTACTTGAATTGAGCATCTCCTGGGCGCAGAGTATGCTTAGGGGAGTGATAGGAAATATTATCAGAAAGGATTTATTATGAGAAGAGTAGATATTTATCTTCTTTGCCAGTGGGGTGTGTGTGTGTGTGTGTGTTTTAAATCACTACTCTTTTCCTCCTGAGTCCCTATTCTTCCTCACAAATCCTCCAAGTTGTACGTAGAAGAACAGTAAGTAAAATACATGAGAATATCTCTTGGAGGCTGAGGCAGGTGGATTTTAAGTCCAAGTCCAACCTGACCAACTTAGCAAGAGCCTGTCTCAAAATCAAAAAAGGTGGTGAGAGAGGAGCTGGGCATGTAGCTTGGTGTGAGGGATCTAGGCTCAATCCCCAGTACCACTGACCACCTCCACCAAACAAAACAAAACAAACAAAAAAAACCATAAAAGTAAAAGGTCTCTGGCTCACGTCATGGTCATGTCATGGGGCTAGTGGCTGGAACACAGACTTCCTCTATGTAGTTCCTCAGATGTACACACCAGACACCTCAGGGGGGAATCTCAGACTCCTCCCTCCAAAGCAGTTTGAATGCTAGTGTCCTCACTGGGAGATCCATGGAAAGCAGGTTCCCTTGGTACCTTTATGTAAGTGTAGCTCCTGGCTTCCTGGTGTGTCTCTGTCAGTAACTTCAATCTCTCCTCTTTCCCAGAAGGGAGACCATTTTCCTGTGGCCTCTCCTACTCAACAGCCAATTCTCTTTCTACTTTGCTAATAGCATCTAACTTCAATCAGGGCAGCCACCTCCTCAGTCACATGGTATTTGATCTAAAGCAAAGATTGGCTAAACTTATCTGCCAACACTTTTGGAAAAATAAGGTTTTATTGGAACACAGACATATACATTTGTTTCAGTATGTCTTGGCAGCGTTCACACTATAACACTGTAATTGAGTGTTTATGAGAAGAGACTGTATGGCCAGCAAGTACAAAATTCCTTATTATATGATCCTTTACATAAAAGGTTTTCAGACCTTTGGTCCTAAAGGCAGCCGTGACAATTTCATTTCCCTATTCCAGGTTTAGGATTAGATAGACGACTACTCTGACCTAGGAAATGTCATCAAATTTCTGCTGAAAGCACCTCAGAAAGATTTTTCTCCCTGACACAAAACAGGAACATGGGCTGAAAGTTCTGTGTGTCCTCCTCTTCTCTGTTTTATCAAGTGCAAATATGATGTTTGGAGCTGAGGCAGCCATCTTATAATCACAAGGAATAGGACATGAGCCTGTGTCTTTGATGGTGTCATGAAGTCACCGGATCTACCTATCCTAGGACTTTCTGCTTTCAGACTTCCTGTTGATTGAACAGGAATCTCTATGGTGTGAACAAGTCTTTGTTGTACTTTTGAAACTTGAAGTAGAAAGTAGGGTGACTGGAGTATTTTGTTTAAAGCCTCACGTCAAAAGGTAGGAGTGTTCTTGTAGACATTGTGCCGTGGAGTGAGACACAGCAAATCTTGTAGATACCGATGATGTTAGCTAGGAATCATTGAAAACATGTAGCATACTATTCACTAAACCAAGTACTTCATAGTCACCTCTTCATTCTTGTAAAACCCTATGGGGACATTCCTGTTTTTATCTCCATTTGGAGCAAAGTGAGACTTAAGACACTTAAATAGTTTGCCCAAGATTCCAGTGTGAAGTGGCTGAGCTCAAATTGGCACCCAGGTCAGCTGCATTCGAAGCCAAGCTCCTAATAGCTATTTTACACTGTTGACACTATTTCATTGCAATTGACAGACTTGAATTCAAATCCCAACTTGGTCACAAAGAAGGCCCTTTATTAATCATGCTGAGTCTCAGTTTCTCCATAACTACGTAGAGATAATACCTTTCTTGAGGCGAGAATATGTCTGCTCCAGCGCTTCATTGCCTTTGTTTATGTGCCTATTTCTCTAGAGGAAGGAAGATAGCAGTAAGTGAGCTACAGGAGCAATCAAGGAGAATAAGGGAATAAGCAAGGTGTGGAAGCCATTCAGAAAGACATGGGAGCCAGCAAGGCACAGCAGGGACATGCTGCTCTCTCCTCTCAACTACACATTGTGTTTGACCAAGAACTGTGGAGCTGTAGCCTTAAAAGCACATTCTAGTCCGTTGTCCTATTTCAAGGTATTTTGAAAATTTCCCAAGAAGAAATTGCTTGAGTTCTTATCACTGATCTTTGCATAAAATTGAGTCACTGTACAGAAGGGGGTGTTTTTCATGATGAAGGTCACTGAAGCCTAGAAACCTATACCTGTTGGTATATTCCTTGATGTAAAGCCATTTGCCCATAATAAATGGACATCTGACAAATATGAGAATGTTCCAGATTACTTTTGCAATTGTGAGGTCTATTTCCTGGTTGCTTCTTTGAGAGTGCCTGTACTTTTTATATTCGTGTTTTTGTGTTCTTAAGATACTGGAGACTGAACCTGGGACTTCTGCACTGAACTACATCCCAAAACCTTTTTATTTATTTTTAAAATTTTGAATCAGAGTCTCACAAAATCGGCTGGACTGGGCTCATGATCTTCCTATCACAGGATTCCAGAGTGCTGGAATTACAGGTGTGTACCACTATGCCTATCTGAATGCAAAGATTTTTAATGGAAAAGAATGATCAAGACCATTTTACTCAGAGAGCTTATGGAAAATATATGAGATACAGACCTTAAAACCCAAATTTAACTGTTAGAATTATATTATTTGTTTGTATGCTAACTTCTATTTTGTTTATTTATGTATTTATTTATTTATTCTTGAGACAAGATCTTGCTTTGTAATCCAGGCTTATCCTAAACTCCCTAAGTAGCCCAGGCTGACCTTGAACTCACTGATATCCTCCTGCCTCAGCCTCTCAAGTGCTGGGATTGTAGGTGTATATCACCACACCAGGCTTATGTGGTATTGGGGAATTGATCCCAAAACTCTTTACCTATTGTGTTATTCCTCCAACCAGGATTGTTATTTTAAAAAGAGAGAGCTAAGGACAACAAGAAAAACAACTCAAGTAGATTCTTTTATAACATCCAGATGTCTGGCCTCTCCATGACCAGATGAGGGGATGGCTTTTCCACCGTTCATGTGGACCCTTTGGGCTCGCTGTAGACACACTGAGGAACATCTGGCTTGGAAGCTCCCGGGAGCAGCCCTGTCCTTGCTCTCCTCTTGCTCTTGAACAAACCTGGAAACAAAACATTCAGCTACACTGTTAAGCTTAAATGTAGCTCTCTTCCTTTGATCTTTTCTAGAGACATTGGGGATTGGACCCAGGCCTTTCATACTGAGCTACATTCCTCTAGCCCTTTTCCATCTGTATGTCTATACAGGGTCTCACTAAGTTGCTACATTGCCTAAGTTGGGCTCAAGTTCATGATCCTCTTGCCTCAGCCTCCCAGTGTGCTGGGACAATAGGCCTACGCTTCCAGGCCTGGCTGATGTGGCTGATTCTTAGTGAGCACACTCTCCAGACCCAGCATAGGCTCATGAAGCTTCTGGAAACCATCGGATGATGGGCTGCAGGTAGGCACAGTACTAAGTGAAAGAAAATGTTCCTTCTCTTTCAGGAATCTGAGGTTCAGGTAATTCCCAACTGCTTTCATTGCTTAGAAACTGAATGACCCTACCCTTAAAATATGCCTGTAGACTTTTAAAAAGTGACAGTGGATTTTCAGAGTGATGGACAGGTGTCTGCATTTCATCTGGCTTTGTTTGTGGTGTGTATGTTTGTTCTCACCAGCAATGCCAGCGAGGGACCACGCGAGTGCCCTTGCGCCGGAATACAAAAAAACCAAGACCTGATTAGTGTAAGCGTTTGTTGGAAAAGCACACTAATCTCTACATATCCTGTGGGGAAATCCTTTCAATCCCATACCTGATAAATAAATCTGGCAAGTGAATAAACACACTGAAGGCTCTTACTGATATATAATTCCACCTGTTCGCCGAGTTCTGTTTGCCTCTGAGCCCAAGCGGTACTGTGTACCTTTCAGACTGACCTGGAACAAAGGCTGCCAAGGAAAAGAAGTGTCGGCCCTGACCCCACCTGCCCCGCAGCTCTCAACTCCAGCCTCTCAGAGCCACCAAGGAGGTGCTCAGGGCTAATGTGTACATCTTGGATTATGGTTGTTATTATATGGTGCTTTTGTTGAACTTGACCTGTCCACAACCTGCAGTGTAATACTGCAGATCAGAAACACCACACTTGTTTTCCACCCAGGGAGAGAATTGGGGTCCTCAAGCTGCTACTACAATTCTTTCTGAAAGTCAGACTCTGGTCCCAGTGTAAACAAACTCTTTTCTTTAATGCCTAGACAGTTGCTTGCCCTCCTTCTAGAGTCTTAGAATGTCGCAGTTAGAACACAGAGCAGTGCTGCAGTGATTACAGTGTAGGTTCTCAAGGACAGGGATCGTCTTTGCAGTCCTTGTCAAGACAAGGACCTGGCCCACCCATTACTAATTTACTATTTATTAGTAATTGATTAGTGCCGGATGTAGGACCTTTAGTTCTGCAAACATTTGTGTGTGAGAGGCATTGTCAGAAAATGACAGCATTCTTATATTAGGAATTTCTTGAAAAATGAATTAGGAAGATTCTCTTAAGTCTTTGATGGGACCTTAAAAGATGACAAAAAGACATTTTGGCCCCTGGTAGTAACGGTAGATTGCATGGTAGTATGCCTTCCGTATCTGAACGAGCCATACAAAGGACTCCCAAAATGTAGTCCTAGCTCTCCGATGTGTCCATCGACACTGAAACATCTTTACAAACCCCGAAGGACTCAGATTCAACACCTGGTATGCAGAGTCACACACAGATGCACGCCATTAAAACAAGTATAAGATGATGCTGGTAAAAGAATCAGGCTGATTGACATCAGCAAAAGAGCTTGTATTAGCTTTTTTTTAATCACTGCATAACAAATGAAACCCAAACTTAGACTGAGTACAACAAACCTTTCTGGTCTTAGGTTTCTGCTTGTCAGGAATCTGAGAGTGACTTGGCTGAGCAGTTCTCACAATGCTGTGGTTGGTTATTGTCCTTATTCTGCTGGAGGAGCTGGAGCTGCTGTCAAGATGGCGCACCCATGTGGCTTGGGGGCTGGCTGGAGCAGTGGTAGGAGGGGAGACCTTTCTTTCCCCCAGTCATCTGGAGCAGGATGTGCTTCTGCCAGTGCTGCCTTTAGACACTGGACTCCAAGTTTTTTGGCCTCTGGGCTCCATGGTCTGTACCAGGAGCCCTCTGGGGGTTTCCAGGCCTTTGGCCTTAGACTTGGGGGCAGCATGGTGGCCTCTGGTGCTAAAGCTTCTGGATCCATTCTATTTTTTTCCTCCATTTTATTGATATGTATGAGTGCAATACATAAAGTTTACATTGAACTTGAGTATTTTGTGCATATACATATTGTGGCAAAATTACAAATTCTACCCCTCTCCCTTTTATACCCTTCTCCTCCCTTCCCCTCCCTCCAGTTCCCTTATTCCCCACAACAAATTCTATTATATGGCTCTGGCTTCTTGGACAGAGCCACACTGTGTTCTCTGGCTATCTAGTTTGTAGCTTTTGTGATCATGATAGCCAGTCTTTTAAGAATTCTGTATTCATTTTTTCCTCTGGAGAACCCCTACCGGGAAAAGGAGCAAGGGTTCTACAATGCCTTTTATGATGTACTACCCAAAGTTTTTATGTTTACTGAGTCCTACCACACTCAGGCAGAAAAATGGACCAAAAACAAGCTCAATTTCTCTCGCTCTCTCTTTCTCTCACTCACCAGTACCGAGAATTGAACCTAGGACTTTCACACTGAGCTACATACATCATTTCCCTTTAAATTATACCCATTCTCCCTTTAAAATGTTTTGTTGTCATTGTTTTTATTTTGCTGACGGGGCTTTGCTAAGTCTCTAAATTGCTCAGGCTGGGCTTGAATTTGTGATCCTCCTGCCTCAGGCTTACAGAGTGCTGGGATTACAGATGTGCACCACCATGTCTGGACGAGGCTTCAACTCTTGAAGCATCCAGAATATTGTGGACATATTTTAAATGCATCACAGAGCTGTTGTTTTGACTCAGGTCTGCAGGGGGATGTCGAGCACTCACTGGCTTTTCCAGATGTGTTTCTCAGACATGCAAGTCCTGTTTGCTCCACACAACACAGGAAGCCTCAGATCTCTACCAATATGAGAAACAAGTTGTCTGAAAATCACGACCTGTAGTTCTTAATGTTCGACCTCATTCTTCCACTTTGAATCCCTTTCTGTACTTTTTTTCCTGTTGACAGTATGAAGAGGGCTCTTATAAAAATCCACTTTCAGCCTCTTTAGAGAATAATAACAATACCACTTACTATTAGCCATGCTAAGTGGCCTATGAATACCAATTCATTAAGTTCACACAACCACCCAGTGAGTCAGGTGCTCTTATGGTCCTTCCTCTTTTGCAGAGAAGGATATTGAGACCGGAGATAATTTGTTCAATATACCCTAGCAAAGAGATGGCAACCATGGGATTTGAACCAAGGAAGACTGGCTCCAGTCTGGACTCATACTTTCTCCGTTGTGCTACCATGATTCTTCCTTCTGGCGAACTGACTCTCCCCGCCATGATCCCTAAAATTAAATTTACATGTGTTAATGGAGTTTCCACTTCAAGTCGGATCATCCCAAAAATGCTCTGCAAAGTATGAAGAGATTGAAGTCTATTATTTAGTACCACCACCGTGGGGCCCTGTCTGAGTTACTTATTCCTTGCTGTGATGCTGTGACAAAATACCCCACATCCACGATTTAAGAGAGGAAAGATTTATTAAGCTCAGTTTCAGAAGGTCTTACATAGTGTATTCATAGGCAGTTGGCAATGGTGGAAGCGCAGGACAGAGGCTGGAGAGCCGCTCACTTAGCGCCAAGTCCATCAGGAGCCAAGTGAGTGTAGAGACTAAGGCAAGGTTAGGCTTTCCCAGGAAAAAGGTGTAACAATGTTTCTTTTTCCTTTCTTTATATACTTGGAACTGCCAGTTAGACCCCCACATCTAGGGGGAGTCCCTCCCTCACTTCCAAGTCCACAAATCAATAGCACACATTTGACACCCGGGCAACACTCAGTCTCAACAAGTTGACACAATCTTTCCAGATCGAACCCAAGCATCTGCCCTTTCCAGCTAAGCTCTACCTGCCAACAGCACAGGGCTCCACAGTTGTCCCGCTGCATTCAAATACACGAGGCTTTCAGGCACATTCCAGATCCGCCATAGCTGGCCCCTTACCACGCCTCATCATACTTCGTGTTTTGGAAATCATTTCCTTTCAGCCCTTCAGGTCTGGCTTGGATCTTAAGTGTCTCCCAAAACTCATGGGTTAAAAAGGCTTTGTCTCTGTCCATATCTGTACTGGGAAGTGATGGGATCTTTAGGAGGTTAGTCCTAATGAAAGGAAGTTCAGAGGGGTGTACCCTTGAAAATGTAGAGATTTTGGGATACCCACCACTCTTTTTGTCTCTCTCTCACCTTTCCCTCCTCTCTCTGCTCATTGGCCATCATGACAGGAGCAGTGTTGCCCTACTATGTGCTCCTGGCCATGATGTGCTGCCTTGCCACAGGCCCAGAGGCCCAAGTAGATCTTTTCTCCTTTTAAGTTGTTTTTCTTAGATATTTTCTCACAGAAGCATAAAGATAATTAACACAATAATAGTTCCCTGCTTATTACAGGCAGAATCATGGCTCATCCTAATCCTTGGAACCCGCAGACACATTTCCTTACATGGCAAAAGGGACTTGAGGATGAATTAAGTTAAGGGGCACGTGATGGGTAGATTCGCCAGGTGAAGAAGAGAAAAGAAATCTTTTCCCTTAACCGATCAAGACCCCTACAACAAAACACATACAAATTTACTTAATCTAAGTTTTATGTGACACAGGAAATGAAGACCTATAGCTCTATTTCCTTATGCTGGGGTGAGTGAGGATGGTGAGATCCCTACATGCTGGGCACAGGATGGTGACAAATCCAAGTCTGGGGATCAATTCCAAGAAGTGGCAGAACTATGCCAATTTCTATTTTTCAGTCCAGTTCTGGACATCATTTAAATGTGACTGAAAAAAAAAATGGAAGGTGGTGGCTGCAGAAAGCCCTAGAGCCACGTCGGGGGAAACTCCCAATTCACCTCACGCTTCTTCCTACAGCTCTCGGAGCAGCTGTCCCGGAGGTCCTCCTAGGGAAGCCCTCAGAGTTATTGTCAGGCCTTGGAAATAATTAATACACTCCCCAGTCAGAATCACAGAATCGCAGCCTGGTGTGCACAGGTATGTCCCAGGGTGGGCAGCTTGGCTATTTGTCACATTTTCCAGGAGGCTGCCTGGAGCTCTGTGCCTGCTGTGATTTTTGCATGTTATCACACAAGTGTCTACCCACGTTAGTGCTGAGTCTTTGCCTGGCTGTCATACTGCACACCCCCAAAGAAACCTCTTTCTCTCTCTTTGTGTGTATGTGTTTTAAAATTTAGAGCAGAATTCTATACTCCCTGCTGTGTGGATCTGTGTGGCTATCAACTATAAATTATTTCAACTCTAGTCTTTGACTCTGTAGCTCTGTAGAGACTCAGCTGTGAAAGTTTTTTTTTTTTTCCAAAGCAAGTATTTCATAAGGTCTTTTCAGAGGGGCTGGTTTCCCTTCTGTTCTTGTCCAATAGATCATGACATTTCTTTGGTTGCCCATAGACCTGATCCAGAGGAGAAGATCATCTGTCTTGGTGGCAATATCATACCCAGAAATTTTTTTCATTTTTGACAGTGGAAAGGGGTGATATTCACCTATACTTATGTATACTGGATCCTTACAAAAATATTTTAAGTTTAGGATAGAATTTAGTATAAGAATACTTTATCTTGTACCCCAGCCAATGAGATATAAGTAATCACCCAAAGGCCTTTATAAGACTGGGTCACTTTAAGTTGTCAAAGTGACACAATGTTGTTAACAGTGTAACTGAGAAAGGGAGGAAAGAAATCTGGAAAATCATCACAGTGAATGCCGTGATAAGAGGATAGAGCCTGCCAGGTGGGGTTAGATTTAGTAGGCAAAATGGTTACTGATTTTAGCTCTCCTTCAAAAGTGACCTTTCTGTTGTCCTGCTTTTCTGTTTTCTGATTGTTCACATAGTTTCCATAGTGAGCCAACAATTTCTACTTAGGGATCTGGGTCCTAGAGTCAGGAAGCTGTGATTGGAAACCTATTTTTACTCCTATAGTAGGCAGCTTTTCATCCCTATGATGGAATATCTGACATAAGTAACTTAGAAAAGGGGTAGTTTGATTGACAGTCTTGGAGGTTTGTGTCTAAGATTGGTGGGCCTGTCCCCTTGAGCTCTTGGTGAGTGTGGCAGATGTGCCAGAAAGCAGGTATGGGACAGAACTACATTGCCAGGAGGAAAAGAGGAAGAGACCAGGGTCCAATAATCCCTTTCAAAGTCATGATCTCAGTAACCTCCCACTAAGGCCCACTTACCAAGGTTCTGCCACCTCCAAAGGTACCACCCTGGATACCACGCCTCTGACATATGTATCTTCGGGCAGAGGCCGAGGAGGGGAGAAGACTCATCCAAACCAAATCATCTTCCTAGTTGTAAGATCCATGTATGAGCTATTCAACCCCCCAAGTCTTAGTTTTATGATCTGGAAAATCATAATAATAATATTAGTACTCTCACCACCACTATGAACAAATAGCAGTTGGGCTATCTAGCAGGGCTATTTAAAACTTAAATCAGATAGTTCACAGAAAGGCTTTAGCCTCATATAGAAGAAGCTGTCAAAGGTCTGGTTTTGTCATTAACTTTTGTGGTCTAGCTAATCAAAGGTCTAGTTTTTGTCAATTAGCATTAGCAGTACTAATGTTTTATTTTGTTTGTAATGGATTGGAAGATCAGGAGAATTTTCAGAGGAATAATGCTGACTGTGGCAAATGTTTTTTTTAAAAAATACTAAAAATTCTCAAGTTTTGGATAATAACCCAAAATACAGGAATTGTCCCTGTATTTAGCTCTGTAGAGACTTATTCGCCAGGTCACAAAACAAGCCTTCATCCTTTTTGACTGGTATACATGCAGATGTGTGTGCGTGTGTGTGTGTGTGTGTGTGTGTGTGTGTGTGTGTGTGTGTGTATACACACATTCCTTTGTGTGTTTACCATTGATAAATGTAGAGAGATGAATTCTGGCTGTTCCTGAGAATGCCACAGAAAAAAGAGAGAGAGCGCTCTGTTCAGTCCTTGCAAATGGACCACGGCCCATTGAAGGGCCTTTTTCTTAACTCTAAGTCCAAGTAAACAGCACTGGGGCCAAACATCTTTCAGCGGTCTCATTTTTCTTCTTTCATTTGGTGCACTTTAAGTATGATCCCTTGAGAAATTTGGAAAATTAACCAAGACAAATAAAATAATTCATTCCCCCCCCTTTTTTGCCTCTCCTTGAATAAGGACCTGCAAAAATATGAGAAGCCCACGTAGGATCAATGCATGTTGTAGGGAACAAAGTGACAACAACCTGGTATAGGGCATCACATAGCTGCCCTTCAGGACAGAACTCTTTTGCAAAGAAAATTATACTGGTCACTTAGAGGAAGGTAAGGTCTCCACTTCCTGTTACCAAAACGTTCACTTTCTTATTACACAAAGGTCATTTTGGCTATACAGGTAAAATTAGGCAGCAATCTGAAGGTCAACTGAATTGGGCAGGGACAGGCAGGTTGGGGAACAAAGAGGGAGTCCATTGTTTTAAATGGGGCTACCACCTCTGACTCACAGGGAGGTTTTCAACTGCATTGGTTGAGTCTCTTTAAAAAATGGGCATACTGTAATCCTAGCACTCTGAGAGCTGAAGCAGGAGGATTCCAAGTTTGAGCGCAGCCTGGGCAACTTACACCTTGTCTCAAAATCAAAAATAAATTAAAGGGAGGTGGTGCTGGGGATGTAGCTTAACAGAAAGGCCCTGTGTTCAATTCCCAGTGTTACCAAAAAGAAAAAAGGGGGTTAGCAGTTCTGTGAAGGCAAAATTTGCGCATAACCTGAACAGGAGTGGAGAAGTAGCCTTCTGGCCTATTCTGCCTTCCGGTCCTCCCCAAAGTTGACAAGCACACTTGCAGCTGAGCACTATGCTCCCCCACCCCTTCCCAGGAACCCAACTGCTTGGAAAGGCTCTTTTATGCTTTGGAAAATAAAATATGTGCAACTTCAGGAACATTCTAGGAGGAAGAAATAGCGCAGTCCCTAACACAAGAAAGATTTTGATGTTCACAAAGAGTGGCCAAAATACAGTGTGTTTAAATCTTTTGAAATTTCTTGCAGTGAGTGACACATTGCCATTAATTCGACTTCTCCCCAAATACTCCTTGGAGTTTCAGACACATTTATAATACCATCATTCTTGCTACCTGCTGGAGCAATGCTAGAAGTCCATTTTTATGTATTTGGAAGGTGTGATCAAAAATACAGTTAATGCCACCATTGAGTGCTATAGCCAAGGGAAAGGCAGGCTTGTGAAAACGTGACAGTGTGTCCTCATCCACCTTGTCCACTAGATCTGGCACTGTGTGACTTCTGGCTCTTCCTTACAGTCAAAGTGACCGGAAGGATAAGTATTTTGAATTGATTCAGGACATCAAGGCAGCTATGACGGCATAACTAAGGACGTGGAAGGGAACTTTCAGAACTTCCTCAGGAAGTGTCAAGAACAGTGGGATAACTGTTTGAAGTGAGGGAAATATTTTGAGGAAGATTTACGGCAATGTGTCCTTTACTGTAATATATTACCTTAAGCTTAAACATTCACCGTATTTGTCTATCACATCCTGTTCTCAGAAAACTGAAGGAGGATCAGTAATAACAAAAAAGAAATAGCAAACAGGGAGAGGAGCTTGCAGTGGGCGAGGAGCCTGTGGAGGCTGCATCACACGAGTGAAGTTGCACAGTCAAGTTTATTTTAGGTGCATTGATAAGCCACTGAGGTTTACACGCCAAAGTGAGAGTGGCCCATCTCCCAACATCACTGGAGTCAACTGGAAGTATAACTTTTTCCTCTTCTCTCTTAACCTCCTTAACTTGCCAACAGGGCTTCATTCAAAATTGAGCCCACTATTTTCAGAGAGACTTGGGAATTCTCTGTACCCCAGACCCCAGGTTAAGAAATTAAAGAGAAAAGTCCAAGTGAAACTGTACCTTGGAGATTTTCTGGATTGGAAAATCCCCGATGTGTGAACTGGAGAAAACAACTGAGACTTTAAGAAAACTTCCGGATGCCACTGAGATTTTCCCTAGCTTTTTCATCAGCCCAAAGCTGGCCTTAATGGTTTGTAGGAAACAAAGACTCTACTGTTCTAGGCTTCACCTATTTGAAATAGAAAGAGGCAAAATACAAATGTACAGTAGTCGTCACCCTCCTCTTACTCCCATCCATGGATTTATATTCCATTGTTTCAGTTATCATGAGTTACCTGCGATCTAAAAATACAGTGCAATGAGGAATTCAGGTGTTTTGTGAAAAAGAGAGGAAGATGATGCTTATACAGGGCATCCCAAAATTCACCACACACAGGAAAAGTGAACAAATGAACAAATTCATGTTTACATATTGTACTTTGATATAACTATTCTAATTCTTGTTAATCTTGGCATTAGCTTTCCTTCACTGAAACAGATACTTGAAATAACCAACTTACAAAGTTAAAATGTTTATTTCAGCTCACAGTTTTGGAGGTTTCCATCCAAGGCTGGTGGCCTCATTGATTTTGGGCCTTGCAAGAGGGCTCATCATGGTGGAACGCGAGCTAGAGCAAAGCTACTCACCTCAGAGCCAGATGTGCAAGAAAGGGAAGAGGCCAATTGGGGTCTCAGAATCCTCTCTGAGATGATACTCCAGTGAGCTGAGACCTTCCACCAGGTTCCATCTATTAAAGGTTTCACCACCTCTCAATAGCCCCAATCTCAGGACAGGCCTGTAATACGTGGAACTTTGGGAGACATTCCAGATTCAAACTATGGTAACCTCTTATGGTGCCTCATTAAACATTACCATATGATTCAGTAAACTCCAAGGCTTCAGGAATCTGCTGGACATGCTGGAACGTGTCCCCTGTGTGTAAGGAGGGACTACGGAGTATCTTTAGCATCTTCTCTGGTGTATTTATGTTGAAGTCCCAGACATTCTCCAATTCTCAGTGTTTTCAGAAGAACATGCCTTTTTCTCTCTTGAGTCACAGTTTGCAGGCCAGCTGGGCTCTCCTGGGTGGTGTTTTTATTCCAGAACCTAGGCTGAAGGAACAGCTCCTGCATGAGTCTCTCTTGGCATTGTTGCAGAAGGAAACAGTGACAGCAAGACTACCTACGCTATGGTGGCTTTGAGAGCTTCTGCTCAGAAGAGGCACAGGCCACCTTCATTCATGTGCAGGTGGCCAACGCAAACTGAGCAGTCAAGTGTCACGCTGGCAGGAAGGGAATTGATCTGCGGGAGCTGGTCTATGGGGAGGGGCAGCGAGTACTGAACACTACAAACAAATCATGCCGTGTATACCGATACCATATTTTGCTTTCTGCTTGTGTACTGATTTTATATTAATAAACTTGAAAACTTTCCGATACTGTAATTTAGAACATGACTCAGTCCCCAGAAATGAGCATTACAAGCCTTTCCCTTTTAAGGATAACTTCTGAAAGTCTGATCTGAGCAGTTTTAGAAGTGATTAAACCCAATTTTACAAGAAAACTGAAGTCTAAATCAACAGAAGTCTTAATTTCTAATCTGATATTTTAGTGTCTCAAAAGTTTGAGACTGCTAGGCAATATTTTATGCAGAAAAAGATCCTGTATTTCTTTCTTTATGTTAGTGTGAATAGGTTGATGACAAAATTTTAGTCAATATTTGATTATGTGGAAGGAAGTCTGCATTTTGCGATTGGCTACAGAGTCTGAAACTCTTTCCACCAGGGGTGAATAAATAAAACGCCAACCAACCAACTAACCAACCACACAAACACAGATCTGATGTGAGCCAAGGAGAGGATAGGGTAAACACCAAATATATGTCATGCAGAGGTGAGGCTCCGTCAGCTCAGGTCTGGACGACTGCAGTGGCCCCCACTGGCCTCTTTGGCTCTTGCCATTCCCTTGCCTCAAGTTTCCTTTCCACACAGCAGCCAGAGGGTACCCTCTAAAACCTGGGCGTGTCGTGCTTTGCCCAATCTGTTCAGAAATGCTAGGGAGACGCCTCGCTCACTGTGAACAATACCCAAGGCTCTTTCTATGGCTTGTGGGGTCCTGCACGAGCTGTCCTTCAGTCATCCTTATGACTTCGTCTCTTACAATTCACACTCCCCTTCTCCACTTCAGGCATACAGGCCTTCTTCCTTCTTCTCTTCCTTCCATGACACACCTCTGCTATCTCAGGGCCTTTGCACTATCTGCTTCTTCTAGCTGGCTCATTGACTCTAGATCCACATACTCCTAATTCTCTCACTTTATCGAAGAGGCCCTCCCTTGTCATTTCATCTTAAACAGGACTGAGATCTTCTCTTTCTATCCTTCTCTATTTTTCTTCTTAATTCATATCACTGGTTAACTTCCTACACACATGCTCATCCTCTGTCTCCTTTCGCTACATTACAATTATCAAGAGAGAGAGAGAAGGCTTCATCTCATTCTGTTATGCCTCAAGTGCCAAGAGCAGTGGCTGACACCTAGTAGATGCGTAGTAAAATCTAGTCAATGAATCACATTTATGGGATACTTTTGTTGACACATAATAAAAATTTTTGAATGAAATAGGACTAGCAAATTTTGCTAAGATAATCTGTTCCATTCCTACAGAAATCAATAAAAATGTGCCTCCTTGCTTAAAGGATTAACGACATAAAAACATGGTTAAAATCTTCCTATATTTCAAGTATTTACAATAGAACAAAACAAAACACCACAATCTCATAATTTTCTCTGCTTTTTGTTAATTTTCTTTGGCAAAGTCTCGATGTCTACAATACCCAGAGGCATGATGGGAGATCACAGAGTCCTGAATAATGATTGGAATGCAACATGAAAAATCCGTCACATATATTTCTCCATGAATGATTAGTTTTTCTTTGTGAGTAGAACATAGTAAATTATAGTTATGACAACAGTAGCAAACATAGAGATAATGAGAAAACAAGTATAGGTCAAAAATGAACACGGGGGACCAAGTAGGTTGGTAAGATGAAAATCATAGGCAATCATTCAGGTTACAGATAGCTGGATTCAGTCCATAGTGGCCTCTGGGCCACACCACTGAGATGCAGATCAGAGCTTTGATAAGCTTGTGAAGCCATGTCCTAAGTTCCCGTCTTCACTTTCATGAAGACAACTACAACTGTTTCTCCCCACTTCAAAGTCACCCTCTGGTGACCAGCTGCAGCCCATCTGCGTGGTTCCACCTGCAGCTTTCCTGCTCGTGGAGAGCAGGTATCTCACAGCATATGGTCCTCTGGGTCTTCCTCATACTTTTAAGCTCCTGCAGTTCTGCACCCACAGACTGCACATTCAGCTCAGTGTCCCATGGTGAGACGTTGTGGATTTTTGCTATAGACTGATGGGAAGAATGGCATGGTGGAATAATTGAGCTGGATTTTCCTTGGAAGTTTCATTAACCCTTTGTGATGATTCTTAGGGATTGATGATTTATTAATTGAAACTAGAGAGGGTTGACCACAATCCCAGGTTCCTGAGGTTGGTTAAGTACGTTTCTTCCCTAAACAGAAGCCCTACCTGGGTGGAGAACCTTGGCTCCATCATAAGTGGATTTTCATATTGAGATCTCAATCAGAAGTTCCAGCTGCCTTCGCTGCTATGTTACAAAACACTATGCATGCATGCAGTTTTTAGTCTCTATGTGCATCTGTGTGTGTGTGTGGTGCTAAAGATTGAGACCATGGCTTTCCCACTGAGCTATATCTCCAGTGTATTTTTTTTATTTTTGATTTTGAGACAGGGTCTTTCTAAGTCACAAAGTTGCCTAGGCTGGGCTTGAACTTGTGATCCTCCTGCCCTAGTCTCCCAGAGTGTTCAGTTTTATAATTGGCTTGATAGGGATGGAAGTTATGTGACACTTTCATGATGCACATCCAGACTCTTCTCCAGCTGGGGAACAAGAGAACACCTTGACAATCCACTCCAGCAGTTGCAGTTTGTAGCTATGGGGGGACAGGCCCTGGTTGATGAACTACAAGTTCATCCTTAGCCTATCTCTGTTGGCAGGCTTGTATGCAAAATGCAAAAAGTGCATAATATACAGTTTCAGGCACCTACTGGATGCCCAATAAATATCATCTCACTTAGACAATGTGGCCAAATAAGTGTTCTCATCTTCATTTAAGAGGTGAAAAAGTTGATAGAGAAGTTAAGAAAGTCCTTATCAGTCCAGGCTGGGCAGGAACCCAAGAGCCAGTCCAAAGGACTGACAGGGGAGAGCTCAGGAACAAGGACTTGTTCAATTTGGGTTGATCTTGGCAAGAGCCATTACAAGAATTCCTGGAAACCAAAAAAACCTGTGTGTTTTCAGCTTAAGCATAATGAGGGGATGGGATTGTGGTGAACAGTCCGTTCTCTAGGAAGTGAAACCAAAGGTCTTTGGAGAGAAAGGGGGAGGAGAAGCTCAAGAAAAGATATATGTATGTGTCTTGTCCTTCATGCTGTTTAGCATGTACAAGGAAATCCTTGTAAATGAATTCTCTTTTCATATGAGGAGCTGAGCAACAAGTGGAGGAATGATCTAGAAGCTGAATGACTCTAGCAGTCTCAGCATGTTCAGTTGGGGCCAGGTCCCCTTGCTATCTGCTAGCTATGAGTTCCCCTTTGTCAAAGGGATAGCATATGAAGTATACTGAACATATGAAGGACAGTGAGACCAGGAGCTTTATCACTCCACTGGGGTCCTTCTTCTCCTGATGCCCCCCACTGACTATATAGTAAGCCTGAGTCTAAGAGACAACTCTAAAACAAGAGTCCCTTGGAGCACAACAAAAGTGTAAAGCCTTTTGTTCCTATTTTTAATAGTGGAAAAATACATATAAATATAAAATTTACCATCAAAATCATTTTTATTTGAAAGAGGGATTTTTCATGGTGTTGGGGATTGAACCCAGGGACTTACACATTGTAAGAAAGTGCTATAGTGCTGAGCTGTGTCTCTAGCCCAATCTAGCCCTCATCCCATCTTGATGGGGAGAGTTCAATAAGGGTAAATATATTCGCCTTCTCATATTAAGCAGTCTCTAGAACTTCCCCATCTTCCCAAATGGAAACTCATATACCAAGTGGACACAACGACTTCCCGTTCTTCTACTTCAACCTCCTGGCCACCACGATTCTATTTTCTATCTCTGTGAATTTGTCTGTCCTAAAGACTTCATACAAAGAATGCTAAAGGATGCTTGTCTTTTAAGTGCCTGGATTATCTTCCTGAACATGATGTCTCCAGGTTCATCTATGTTGTCGCCCAGGTCAGGAGTCCCTTCTTAAAGGTTGCAGATCCTGTCCTGTTTGATGTTGCAGGATGATTCCTAGCTCACAAAGGCCTTCGTATCTATCTCTGCTTTCACATTCATTTTCTCCACAGTGCAGCCTGGGAGTGGTTATTATTTTGCATAGCAGCTGAGGAAACAAACTTCCCAGCCTGGACCACCCAGGAAGCTTAGGCCCGGGACCAGAACCCAGCCTTTGGGCTCCAAGTCCGGTGTGCTGGTCCTGGAACACAGCCTCCTTTGCAGAGCCTCAGAGAGGCCTGGAGCACTCCACATGGCACCGATATGGGACATTGATAGGAGGCAGAAGGTGCCCTGAAGACAGACCCAGATACAAGCCACCCACAGTCCAGAGGCAGCGGGAAGTCTGGGGCAACAGAGGACTTGCGACCAGCCCAATCTGGGCAGCTGGCCAAGTTCACTGGAACTACTTACTGTTCCTCTTGGCCATAGGACATCGGTAAGGGGATCTTCCAGGCTAGAGCTCAGAGCTCAAATCCTAATAAGGCAAATCCTTGGAGTCACGATGACAGTGTGGACTGGAGAGATGGGTAATGTGGCAGAAGTCTGAGCAATGCAGTAGTTAAAATGAGCTAGGTGCATCTCCATTCCTTCCTTCCTTCCTTCCTTCCTTCCTTCCTTCCTTCTTTCCTTCCTTCCTTCCTTTCTTCCATCTTTCCCTCCTTCCTTCCTTCCTTCCCTCCTTCCTTCCCTCCTTCCTTTCTTCTTTCCTTCATTCTCTTTTCTTTCCCTCCCCCCTTTCTCTTTTTTTCTTCTTTTGTGATGTTGGGGATTGTTCCCCTGGGCCTTCACATTGAGCTACATCACCAGCCCATTTTTATTTTGGATTTGGAGGCTCAAAAGACAGAATCTCACCAAGTTACTAAGTTGCCCAGGTTGGGCAACTGCAATTCTCCTGCTTCAGCTTCCCAGAGTCCTGGGATTATAGACCTGTGCCACCAGACCTGGCCCTTTTAAGATTTTCTGCTGGCATCTTGCAGGCTGGCAGGGATTCCCTTGGAAGATGGAGTGACCCTCTCTTTGTTCGCTCACCCAAGCAGGCCGCCAGACAGTCCTGAGAAGGAATAAACCTCTTATGCGATGAGCAGCACATGCACCCTTGTGAGCATGAACTGCCTTCTGAAAGGTTCTGGCAGTCACACTTGCAAGCAGTAACACTTCTACCCCAAAACAGCTGAATAAACCTTAGCACTGATGTGTAAATAATATTCTCTATGACCCAGGAGAGGTCACAAGAGAAAATGAGTGGAGATTGGCTGCCTCTGAGTTTCTGTGGGGAAGCTCACATGCATCCTTATCTGCCTCAATCCTCCCGTTCAGAGATTGTTGTGGATCGTTTGCTTTTTGTCATGGTCAGCGGGTGGGTTATCCTGGCTAATCATATATTCTGGTTAGAGAGGAGCCATTTGTTACCATGCACAGAGCACAGCTTTTTCAATGAATTAGAATGCCAAAAAATACTCTCAACAGTAATGACAAGTAATGTAATCCAATCCATCTTTTAAAATACTGAAGATGTTTTTCTTTCCTTAGGAGTGCTATTATGAACCTATGCACCGAAGAATTGATAAAACATGCAAACACTGGCTAACAAAATGTTGGATAAACAGCTTTTAATGAACTTCTGTGTCTTGAGTCCATCATATATTAATTCTCTTAAAAGGCATTGAGTATGTTTGAAGATGATTAAGATTCAGTAAGCTAACAGAAAACAGTGACCTTAGAGGCAGCTTCAACTGTGTCTTCATTCAATACGAAATCCCCCTCTTTACACATTCTGACATTTTTTTTCCTGTCTTTCCTCAAAAAGCCCTGGAGCCAGGGAGATTGCTGCCTTTTGCTCTATTTATTTATTAATTTACTACTGGAAAATTCCTTTTCAGTCTCATCTCTGGAGCCATGGAGGATACATGCCACGCTTTTCTTTTCAGATCATCAGGACATTCTTACGTCCCTCTCCTTGGTTTCATCTTAGTTCAGCCTCTATCTAGTTCACCTCTAGTTCCTGCAACCTCCCTTGAATGTTCGCCGGCCACCTCCTCCATGATGAGACTTCAGAAGGAGCTACGAGGGCAGATGTGCTCAGCCCGATGCTGACTGTCCTGAGGCCGTCACGTCCTTCCTTCTAGATGATATGCTTCCACAAAAGGCCAGTGAGATTTGTCTCTTTTCAAGGGTCATTATTCCTGGGTTCAAGTTCTGGCTTTGTCATTTCCTACTTGGTGATCTTAGGCAAGAAACTAAACTTTCCAGCCTTAGGGTTTCTCTTTCTATTAATTATAATACCAAGCCTAAAGGGATGGGTTCATATACAAGCTCAGCTTCAAATTTTTGTGCAATCGTCTGTGAGCTGAATTAGCTCTTGCCAGTGACTTAAATGCTCTGGGCCTCAGTTTCCTATTCTGCAGAGCTCACGTGAGGCTTAAGTGAGGTGTCAAATGTAAGATGCTTACAATAGAGCCCAGAAAGCAAAAAGCCCAGAAAAGTCTATTATTACTATTGCCTGAATTTGCACCTTATTTTTAAAATTAGTCACAAGGAGAGACTGGCCCCTGTTGGAAGTGGGCACACCGATGTGCTTGTTCCTACCGCCTCTCTTCGTCTGATGATCGGTGCATGGAGAAACCTCACTGTTTATACATGTATGTGGCACAAGCTACCCCCTTAGCAGAGCGTCTTGCCTGTAGTAAATTTCTTGGCCTCTGGAATCACATCTATCTTTCCTCTGTAGTATTTGAAGTCTGCTCTCCTGGATTCTGGACAGCTTGATTATATACTCTCCCTCCAGACTCATCTTGAGAGCTGTTACTTCAGAAAACTACTCAGGGTCTTTCAGGTAGAATCGATCCCTCCCTACACAGCACCCAGCTGCCTCAGAGGTACCTCACTGCCTGCGCCTTCACACAGCCTCATTTCAACCAGAGCCACTCAAAACAGGGCAGTGCTCCCTGCTTGTCCCATATCTATTGTCTCCAAGCCTCACCCCTGCAGACATTTAAAGTAATGTCCAGCCTTTTATTCCCTTATCCTACTGCCAGCAAGCATGAGATGCTTTCTTTTCCAGAAGCACTTAGCATAAAGAAGAGCTTAGAAAGCTTAATCTAGCCCTGAATGTCCGTCTCCATGTTGATGATGGAGAAGAAAGGTGTGACAATGAAAAATCGTCCCCAAATGGTCACCATTAGTCTAAAATGGCAAGGTTACTCTGGCCCATGTCCTCTTCCTATCTTTCAAAAAAGTTTTTGGATTATGTTTGCAAGAGGCAATTTTAAAAATAATATTGTGTTAGGTACTTGTTAAAGTTTGGATCTGAAATGTCACCCAAAAGCCCCATATGTTTGGAAGGTGATTAAATCATGGGGTTAATTGTATCACAGAGGTTAATCCATTGTTGATGTCCTGTGGTGTTAGGAGGTGGGGGCTGGATGGACGGATGGGTCGCCGAGAGTATGGCTTGGAGAGGAATATTCGTGTCCGCAGCTCCTGCAAGTGTGCTTCCTGATGCTATGCAATGAGCACCTGGCCCTCCTAGGTCCTCTTCCATGTCCCTCCGCCCTGGTCCATGGCCACAGGTGAACTGAGACCTCTGAATAGTGAGCTAAAATAAACCTCTTCCCATTTAAGTTGTGAGAGTTGATTACTGTGTCCCAGCCACAAGGGAGTGACTCAGCTATTACTCAGTTATTACTAACACAGAACACAAACTTTTTCTTTGGTTTTAACAAAGGAGACTTATATCAAATAGATAATTAGAAAATTTTTGTTGCATGTGTATACTGCCATTAGGTCAATTTTGTGACTAAGGAAAAGCACTGAGCTGTTTCTTTCCACCATCACGCCTGGCTCTAGTTTCCCCATGTAATTATTTGAACCTAATTTTACCTGCCATGGCCAGATAAAGGAAAAGCTCCATGGACAAAGTTAAGAGTGAGAAGTTGGGAAAGATACCTGCAGTTTCCACTACGGGGCAAAACGTTAGTGTAATTAACTTAAGACAGAGGTAAGAACCCTGGCACGGAAATGGGCAAAGATCATGAACAGGTAATTCACAGAAGATAAACAAATGCTACAAATGTCCAACCTGCATTTGCAAGCTCTTCTGCTTCACTAATCATCAATGAAGTAAAAATGTGAAATGTAATGAGATGCTATTTTTCACCTTTTAGAATGGTCAGATCAAAAAAGAATAAAAATGACTGATATTATTGTGAAGTTATAAAACAACTTTCAGGACTGGAGGAATGACACAGTGGTTAAAGTGCTTGCCTTGCAAGCGCAATGTTCTGAGTTTGATTCCCCGGCACCAGATAAAGCTGGGTGTGGTGGCATATGCCTGTAATCCCAGCATTCGGGAGGCTGGGGCAAGTGGATTGTCCTGAATCCAAGGCTGGCCTGGGCTACAAAGCGCATTCAGGATCAGCTTGGGCTACAGAGTGAGACCTTGTCTCAAAAAAAGAAGAAGAAGAAAAAAGAAAGAACAGGGAAAAAAAGAGAAAAAACCCAAAACCCAGAACTTTCAAGTAGTTAAAAAATATAAATGATTGCTAATCCCCATGGAGAGTTTTAAAAATGTTTACTGAGTAATTTAACATGTTTATAATGATAATAATTCAATTTAACTTTAGAATGTATTTGGGTAAAAAAGGCTGACAATTGCATGGAGACATTACATTTATAAAGGTGTTTATCATAGTGTTGATTATAACAGTAAAAAAAATCTAAAGCAACATAAATCTCCATCATTGAGAGGTGAGGTACAAAACTGTGGCACAACCATAAAATAGAGTTTGGTACACCCATTGAAAAGGATGAAGTAGAAATACATGTACTAAATATACATGTAAGTGAAAAATTAGATTCTACAAAATTACACGATATGGCATCATGCCTCTTTGTTTTATAAAGAAAAGTAGAAAATATCTGAGAGTAGTCACAAATACATTTATTTTCTGGTGTATGTGGTTCTGTATTATTTGAATTTTAACAGTAAGTATGTATTATTTTGACGATAGATTATTTCTTTTAGAAAATAGTATTGGGGAAGTGCTCTGTGTGTGTGTACCATTTGGAAATAAATAAATCTATGTTTGCAAGGTAGAAAAGGACCACCACGGTTCTTTTCCCCTGGAAGACATGGAAACAGTGGCTGAGAGGATTGGAGAGGACATTGTTGGCCTTAAGAGGTCAGGAATTTAACAGCTAATGTGAGACAGTGAGACAGTTCATACACAAAGAACATGAACCTAAATACTTACCACACACTGGAAAATGACTTGGTCATTGGCAGGTGAAGGGGAAGAGAAAGAGTAGGCAATAATTCCAAAGATGTCGAGTTTCCATGGGACACCTGCTCACTGTGGACAGATTCTCTCTTTATGCTTATGCATGCTTCTATCAGTGATACCTGGGCATTCACACAAGAACTGTTTTAGAAAGTAATTGTCTTATTATCTCAAAGCCAGGCCAGCCAGTCCTTTTCTACCCACCCTACACATCTAACTTCCTTAGGGTTATATCGTCTGGGGCATCTCACCAGGATTCTGAGTACAACATGGCAAAAGGGTATCAATGTCTTCTCCAAACAAACTATATGTGCCTATCTATCTTTCCCTACATCCTCCCAGCCCACACCATTTTGGTGAACACCAGCCACAGGTGGCTATCAATCAATTGGAATGAGGCTGATCCCCATTACAGAGTGCTGTAGGTAAAAGACAAAATTTAAAAATTTTAAAATATCATTAATTTTGAATGAAGATACCCTGAACATATTGAGTTCAATGATTTTTTTCTTATTTTATTTTAATGTGATACTGGGAGTTAAACTCAGGGCCTTTACACTGAGTTACATATCCTGGCCTTTTAAAAAAAAATTTATTTGAGGCAAGGTCACGCTAACTCACAAAGTTCACTAGGTTGGACTTAAACTTGCAATCCTCTTGATTCAGCTTCCCAGAGGAAAGGGATTATAGGTGCACACGACCCTTCCTGGCTTTTTTTCCCCCCCGTAAAATATTTTATTAAAATAATTCCATATATTTCATTTTACTTTTTTCATATGGGTACCAGAGGATTTATAATTACATTTCAGTTGTCTGAAGTCTACTCTAGTCTGGGCAGCCATGGGGTTACGCTTTATTTTCTTGCTCTTGGGGTTCTATATAAAATCTGCCAACAGCCGTGACTTCATATCTTGGCTCTTTGTTCCTCCTCTTCCTCTCTAGAGTCACCCGTCTGCACACGCCCCCCTTCTTGGTAACAGCATTTCTTGCATGCAGCTACTTACATCGAATCTCTACTCTGGGCCTAACCCAGCTGCCAGCAAACAAACTCAATAGCCCCCATAAATGAGAGTTAACCTTGTTAAAATCCCCCTTGAGATGAAAACGAAAACAAATAACCAAATAAATTCTCTGAGTAACTGCACTGTATAAGAAGAACTCCAATGTGCTAGAAACTAAAGAACCAGCCACTCAATTTTATAGGCTGCCTTTAACATCAACAAATGTTCCTCACCCGCAAATGAAGTGCTCCTTGGGAAAGGAGTGGGAAGCCCCTTGTGTGGGAGGAAGGAAATGGAGTCTCTGAGCCTCTCACCCACATACAGATACCTAAATTCTCTTTGCAATTTGATTTTTGTTCAATCCTAAAGACATGTAGGGTCCTGGCTTTCTTTTAAGAATGCTTGTGTAAATCACACGCACATTCCTGCTCCCGGACTCGGAGGTTTGGCAGTCATGACTTGATAAAAGAAGTTGCTGGGAAAATCGATTTCTTCCCCATTCGCTAAATAACCAAAAACAAGAAGCAGGGAGTTGGGGGGTGGGGGGGGGGTCAAAAATGGAGTTGGTCATTCTGTTCATTAGATCTTGGAGACAAGAGGGAGTCACTTAAGATAAAGATGAGTCAATTCTTATGCTCTTGGTCCACTTCTGCCTGCCCCAGAGCGTAGTCATTGTCAAGTTGAAGAAGCCCAGGAGGGCTTAGCAGAGACAGAGAGCCCTCTGCAGGACAGAGCACCTCCTCTCTGCCTCGCCATGGCTTGTGTTGTTGGAAGGGATGACTAATCTCCTTGAGGAGCTTGGCCTCAGACTTCTGTGAAGGCTGAAAATTATGACGGTCTGTGCAAAGAACCTGTGGTTTCCAAACTTGCATGAATTCTATGGTTCCTGATTAAAGCACTGGCTCCTCCTACTTCACAAAGAATGATAAATCTCTTCACAGGTCTACCAGGACTTGTTCTGTTGAGTTCCCACTTGATGATTGTAGAACAATAAGATTGTTTCTACAGATGATAAAGCCAAACTGGTCTCAATTTCAAATACCTCATCAATGTGTCCATCTGGACTGGTTGACCATGCTAATCTGTAGGCAAGGTGTTGACCATGGCCATGGACATTTCCAGCACTAAACATCAAACTCAGCACATGCCAAGCAGATGTTGAAAGATGGCAGTGGATTCCCTTTGTCATGTTCCTAACATGAATGTCTGTGTGCACACATACACACATTTCTACAGATGTGAAGTTAGGCTGACACAAAGCCTTCAGTCAGCCTTAGTGAAGTGCCCGGGGTATGGGAAGCTTGCCCAGTTCAGGCCTTAGTGCTGCCAATCGATTTTTCTAGTTCTTCATTTTCTTTTTTCTTTAGCACTAGCTGGCAGAGCCAATGCCATTCTCCTAAGGGCTGGCTTGTGAGTCACTGACCATCTGCCCACAGCAAGAAGGAGGAGCAGGAGGTGAGTGGCATCGCACGTTGTTCTGGGCCTACCCTGCTTTGCTGTGAAGGTGCCTTGAGGTCATCAGTTGCCCTCTGGGATGAGGAAACCTTAGGCCCTGCACCATGCTCACCTCTTGTTCCTCCCCTGTCAATGGACAGTTCATCCTCCACCTGCCACAGGCCCTTCTTGTGACTGGTGTAGACTTGGACCGCTGTGAACGTGAGTCAGATGATGCCAGATGTGCACACCGACGTTGCATGAGTTCGTGTCCTACTGACTAAGGCATCTGGTAGACGTAGACTGTTCTAGAATGATCTGAACCTGCACATCACGACTGTTCAAGCATAAAGAAATTGTGCTGCTTCTTAACCATATCTCTGACAGCTGCTGAAGGTGGTGTTTAGTAGATAGCACTCCCTGTACCAACAGAACCAATTTATCTCATTTTACAGATGAGGGAACTCAGGTTTGGAGAACATATTGGCCAGCGTGAACTAAGTTCTGTTGGCCTAACAATTTCAAAATCTCAGAGACTGACGACAACAAATGTTTCTTCTAGCCCGCAGGTCTGTGTGGCTCTCAAGGACAGCTGTCCTCTGCATGGTGACTCACAGGCCCATGCTGCTTTCCTACTGTCGGATCTGTCATCTCTCCATGAGGCTTATACACTTGCCCCAGCAGGGGAAGTGAGAGACTGGAGAATCTCGCAGGGGATTTTCACTGCTTCAAGCCAGGACATGGCACCTGTCACCTGGAGTCAGGAAGGCCTTGCTTGACCTCCAGGAGCTTGGGGGTGCATTCTCCTGGGACCCGCGTCGGTGAGCACTGCGAAGGCCGCAGGAGAGGGGCTAAGTGATGCTCACTGTGCTTTCTCCATCTCTCCTTTACATCCCATTCTGCCTGCTGGATAATTCTTTTCTCTCACACAGACTGGCTCTCTCGAAATGTGTGGTCCATCTGTTGAAAAGAAGGCTGCCAAAGGTGCTTCATGTTAATGTCAGAGATCCAGCCGCTTGAACGTTATTAGATCTTTCTCTCTTTCTCTTCTCCAGATTTCCAAGAAGAGAACACGTTGGCCCAGTTTGGGGGTGCATGTCCTTCTGAGAACTAACCGTACCTGGGAAGGAGGGCAGGGAGGACCCATTATAGGGACACAGCAGTTCCTACTGTGACTTTGTAGTGAAAGTGGGTCAAGAAGATTAATCCTCCAAAATTAGGGTCATTTAAAGTGGCAGGTAGTAGAATAAAGATTTCAGCCCAAATCTATCTGTCCCTGAAAGGTGGGTTTTTTTTTTACACTTATCTTGCCCATAGCCTCTGAGAAATTGTCAAATAATTTGGAGAAGAAACAGTCTCTAAATATAGAAAACCATGGAGACTGCAGAAAACTAACAGGCTTGCTATTATATGTATGACTTAGTTTAAGACTAAGTTCTAGGAGGCTGAGGCAGGAGGGTCACAAGTTTAATCCCAGCCTGGGCAATTTAGCAACTTAGCATGACTCTGTCTCAAAATAAAACAAAAAAATTAATAACAGGCAGAGGATGTAGCTCAGTGTGAAGGCTCTGAGTTCAATCATCAGTACTACAAAAAGAAAGAAAGAAAAAATGAGGGAAATATCAACAGGTTCAGGCAATTTTATACTGCTTAACATGTGGAGAAGCCATGGTAACACTATATGATAAAAATTATTGCTTTTCTCTTTGACATCCTAGCATTCAGATCAGCTTTACCAAACAGTAATCACTAACAAAATACACATATTTAATTTGTTTCCTTATATGAAAAGGTCAGTTCCTCTTTTACATTAGTCTCATGTCAAGTGTTCAATATCTGCATTCGATCTTGAGGCCACCATACCAGACAACTCAGATATAGATCATTTCTGTCAGTGGATGGTACTCATAAGTCTCCCAGATGAGGAAAACTGACTTTAAGACACACAAAAGAAATTCACAGTATGAAAACGAAATCAAGAAGTTTTGTATTAAAGAAAATTAGTTGTTTTAATAACAAAAACTTAAAACGATGGCACAGGCCTGGAATTCTGTGAGGAGGCTGAGGTGGGAGGATCTCAAGTTCAAGTTCATCCTGGGGAACTTAATGACTTAGTGAGACTCTACCTGAAGATAATAAAAATGGGCCATGTGTAGTGCAGTGTGAAGGTTGTGGGTGTTTATTTGCAGTACTACAAAAACAAGGAAAGAAAAAGAAGAAAGAAGGAAATAAGAAAGAAAGAGAAAGAAGAAAATGGAAAGAAAGGAAGGAAGAAAAGAAAGAGAGAGAAAGAGAGAGAGAGAGAGAGAGAGAG